>JAJPUD010000658.1:509395-528355 GCA_023553655.1 Myrmecobius fasciatus
ATGTTTTGTAAATAAAAAGCTTTTAATAAAAAAAAAAGAAAGAAACTGAAGTCCCCAGACTTTCTAGTTTTTCCTTCTTTTGCTGTTTTATTTTCCCTTCTAAGCACAAGTCAGAGATCATATCCTGAAAATGGATGTTTTCAGCTTTGGGATTATCTCATAGGTAATCCCCAATCAACTATCCAGAGAGAATATATATTTTTTAAAACAGCGTGATTCTCAGAGAAAAGAGTCACTAACAGGATCACCCTGAAGCTGGAGGACAAAAGCCATCCAATCAGAAACCAAATTTACTGGACATTCCTAGCCCTCCAAGAACCCTATTCTTAGGTTCTTATATGTATTTTTTTTTTTATGGAGGAGGAAATAAAAAAGTTGTCCAGCACCCAGTATCTGTATTTTACAGAGTACCTTCATTTGTAGGGACCCACTTTGAAAAGAAGAAACTCTAGATATGAGTCATACTTAAGCTTTATTTTAGACTTTCCTAAAGTTTTACTTTAAAGTTAGGGCAGATTCAGAGATGGAGATAATGATATTACCATCTTGAGGTCAGACCCCTTGCATCCAATCTGAGTTAGTATGAATATGGTAGCCCTTGGGGGTGGGCAGTCCTTGACCATGAGTCACATTTATACAAATTACGAACATGGCCAACATCAACATAGACATTTCTATATTCACGGAATAGGAAAAGAGAATTGAATATGAAATTATAAATTTCCAATTTGGACAATTTCTTTTTTTAAATAGAATTTTTTTCCAATTACATGTAAAGATAATTTCCAACATTCATTTTTGTAAGATAACATGTTCCACATTTTTCTCCCTCCCTCTCTTCATCTTCTTCCCCAAGAGAGCAAGCAACCTGATATAGGCTATACATGTATAGAATTGTTACATATATTTCCCCACTAGTCATGTTGTGAAAGAAGAAACAAAACAAAAGGGAAAAACCACTTAGAAAAAGAAAACAAACCAAAAATGAAAATAGTATGCTTCAGTCTGCATCTAGATTCCATAGTTCTTTCTCTGGATACGGATAGCATTTTCTATGATGTGTCTTTTGTAATTGTCTTGGATCATCATAGGCCTGAGAAGTGTTAAGTGAGCATCATACAATTTTATTGTTTGCTTGCTGTTTGTCCATATCTGTTTCCAAACTTCTTTCTGCTCTGTTCTGTGTATTTTTAATTTTTTAAATTGATACTCTCTTCTTTCTTTTTGCATCATTGCTGCTACCCTCTCAGTCTCCTGGTCCCCAACTCTTCTCTAAATAATAAAAGCCCTCCTTGGTAACAGATGAGCGTACCAAGCAAAGAAAATGACTTTATCAATTGTGTCTGGAAATATACATTTCATCCAGTATCTGCAAAAGATAGGATATGTCAATATTCTGAAGTTGTGATTGGTCATTTCATTGATCAGAATTCTAAATCTTTCAAAGTTATTTTCTTTCAGGTTGTTATAATCATTGAATAAATTGTTATCTTGATGCTAAAACATATTCTTAAGAAAATATCTGACGACTTCTTTTTTTTTCTGATGACTTCTTAAAAAAATAATTGGGCTTAATCACAATGTATTTCATTTCCTGAAACATTTGTATTTTTAGCTTTGTGTAGTTAATTTGTAGTTAAACTATATAAAGACAGATGTGGTGAAGATGGGCCATACAGAAGATTTGTATCTTGGTGTGGTGGCCAAAACTGTAGAATCTGGTTCTCAGTTTTGCAGGTTCATAGATCCAATTTTGTTACTTCACCTAAGGGTAAGGCTGGATTCAGTTCTTTGTAGGCTCTTTACAGATGTATTTTTATAAAGGTGTCAGAAAAGCCCTTGAAAAATAGTGTTCTTTTTTTCCCTGTATGTATTCTAGTCAAGGATAATAACAATATAGTTAAGATTTCTTTTGGAATTTAAAGTTTACAAAGTATTTTAAATATTTTATCTCATCATTCTTGTTATATAGGTGCTATTAGTTCCATTTTTTATTGCTAAATGACCTGAGGCAGATATAATTTATAAACCAGCTTGATCACTTTCTACTAAAATTGCCTCCTAATATCCCTCATAAAATGTAGGTAATTCTCAGATAATGGGGTCATATTGACAATTAGAAGTACAGTAGACCTTAGATGAGGAACCTGAGTCACAGATAGAGAAAGTAATGTGTACAAAAACCACATAGGTAAGCAGCATAGCTAGGATTTGAACTCAGGTCCTTCAGCAATTATATAGATTTATTTAATTATTAACAAAAATTTTAATGTTTGCAAAGAACCTTATATGTGTTATCTTCATTACTGAGTCCTGTTTTACAGATAAGGAACCTGAGAGAGGTTAATTGCTAAGAGAGGTAATATAGTAAATAGAGCGCTGTCCTATACTCAGGAAGGACTGAGTTCAAATTCCCCTCAGAAACTTATTGGATGTATTACCCTGGGCAAATCATTTAGTTTCTAAATGCCTCAGGTTTCTTATTTATAAAATGAGGGAAACAATAGAATCTATCTCCCAGGGTTGTTGTGAGGATCAAGGGAGATATCATTTGTAAAGCACAAATCTTAAAAGTTTAATATTTATAAAGCACAAATATTTAAGTATGATAGAAATGCTGACTATTATTATAGGACTACATAGCTAATTAATTTCTGAAGCAATTTTAAAACTCAGACCTTCCTGATTATAGGTGTAGCCATTTTTCTGTCTCCTCCAAATTCTACCCCTAGAGTACTTCCTACTAATCATGTTGCTTCCTGCAGATTTAAAGATTATGTCATTGGAAAACACAATTTCTGGCAGTCTTTACAAATTTGAAAAGCCTAGGAGGAGAGACAGGTGTCTAAGGGTACATTTGACCTCTAAAGACCATGCTGATTGTTGCTAATTACGGATGGGCTCATCACCAGAAGTCTGGTCATCTGGTGATAAATGTTATTAATCCCAGTGAGTCACAATAACCTGTTAAAGTAGAGAGGGATTAGAATCTGTATGAGCTGAAGGAGGTTTCCATTGATGAAATCACAAGTTCATGAAGCATTGAAACTGAACCCGACAGGATGACTTGTACTAGTTCTTTCCTTAGAATATTCCCTTCTGGGAAAGGACCCACATGTGCAAAAATGTTTGTGGCAGCCCTTTTTGTAGCGACTAGAAACTGGAAACTGAATGGATGCCCATCAATTGGAGAATGGCTGAATAAATTATGGTATATGAATGTCATGGAATGTTATTGTTCTGTAAGAAACGACCAGCAGGATGATTTCAGAGAGGCCTGGAGAGACTTGCATGAACTGTTGCTGAGTGAAACGAGCAGAACCAGGAGATCATTATACACGGCAACAGCAAGGCTATGTGATGATCAATTCTGAAGGACATGGTTCTCTTCAACAATGAAATGTTTCAAACCAGTTCCAATTGTTCAGTGAGGAAGAAAGCCATATACATGCAGAGAGAAGGATCTGAATGTGGACCACAACATAACATTTTCATGCTCTCTATTGATGTTTGCTTGCATTATGTTTCCTTTCTCAGATTTTTTTTTCTTGTAGATCTGATTTTTCTTGTACAACAAGATAACTGTATAAATATGTACACATATTCTGTATGTATAAATAAATGTATAAACTGTATAAATATTGACACATATTTGATTTGTCAAGTATTGTAACATAATTAACATGTATTAGACTTCCTGCCATCTAGGGGAAGAGGTAGGGGGGAGGAGGGAAAATTTGTAATAGAAAGCTTTGCAAGGGTCAATGTTGAAAAATTACCCATGCATATGTTTTGCAAATAAAAAGTTTTAATAAAAAAATTAAAAATATAAAAAAGAACATTCCCTTCTAAAAGGTATGTCCATAAATTTTCAGATTATAAACTGCTCAAGGGAACATAACATTAGGACAAAGGAAGTTGAGTATTCTCTATTTTTAAAAAATACATTTTTCAATGCATTTTGCCTTTGTCTCACAGTCATTTCAATCCCTTTTAACCAAACTGAACCTTCTCTTGTGACCAAAAGAAATAAGTCAAATATCTGACAATATATACAATATTACATTCTAGAAATCCCATGCTCTCTTCACAGGGGAGTATACAGATATATTCTTGAGGGAGAAGTAGATTTTTCACTATCTCAGTTAGGTGTTCTTAGAGGATGTTCCCATTATTCTATTGTTATTTAACCAGCACTGGTCATCAGAATTTCATTCAGTTTGACAAATGTTGATTAAGCACCTATAATATACAAAGTAAAGAAAAGCCAAAACCAAAATAGATGAGCATACATTCTATCCATTATCTTCTCAGAAACCATCAGAAACCCTAAGACCACAGAAAAAATTTACTGAGGCTAAGATAGTCATTGCCCTGACAAAATTCTGTGCTACAACAGAACTTTACAAGAGAGCAAAAGAACGGAGGGGAACATGTGTTTGAGATTGTAATGAAACTTGATTCTGTACCCTGACCCCCCTCCTTTCTCCTAGTGTGCCAAGATCCAAACTCCAAAAGGCATAAATTTTATTAGGCTATGAAGATCCCCTAGAAGCCACTTGGGGTAGAGACCTTACAAAACCTGGGATTGTCCAGAATGAGGGGAGACTGGGTTGTTTTGAAAGGCAGACCCTAGGAAAATTGTTAGGAATTATTAGGGTTAATATTATGTTGATCTGAGTAAAAAAAGTTTTAAAAGACCTGCTCTAGTTGTAGTTGTGATGTGGTCATAACTTGGCTCAGGATCCAGGGGTTTTTCCCCTGTCCCAAGAACTGGGGACACAATCTTAATCTTATTCTTGGGTACATTAGGCACCTGAAGAATGGCTTTGATGTTAAACATTAACTCTGACATTAAAGAAGAAATGACTTATGAAAAATAACTTCAGGAAGCAAGATTATTCTATAGTTACCTTCTTTGTTATAAAACAATATGTAAGCTTTGGCCTTGTAACTAATAAATGGAGTTCTTCATGAGCTACCCACCTGGTCCAGTTACTTCTTTCATGATACCACCCACACTCTTGCTGCAGGCAGCAAGTGGTGTCTGAACAGGGTCTTGAAAGGAAGGTCGGTATTGTTGCCTTATTGGACATCAGGAGCTCCTAAATAGAAAGGAATGGTAAGGGAAATATGATTTTATAAATTATCAGGTTCAACTGGATATAATATGTAGATCAGTATGGGACAAATACAGGTAATAGAAAGAAAACACTATATAGATTTACTTAAGAAGACAGTAAAAGAAAGAGGGTTGCTTATTACTGGATATAAATTACAACAATTTTTGGAATATGTAGAGAAATGTTGTCCATGGCTTCCAAAATAGGGTGTGATTGATCTTGACAGATGGGATATTGTAGGAAAACAAATGAGTGAACTTTTTTTTTTATTTTTATTTTTTTTGTTAAAGCTTTTTATTTGTATAACATATGTATGGGTAGTTCCCCAACATTGATCTTTACAAAGCTTTCCATTACAAATTTTACCCCCAGTCCCCTCCCCTCCCCTAGATGGCAGGAAGTCCACTACATGCTAATAATGTTGAAATGCTTGAGAAGTTATGCAAGAAAAATCCTATCTACAAGAAAAAAAAAAAGAATCAGAGAAAGGCAACACAATGCAAACAAATGTCAGTAGAGATCATGAAAATGTTATGTTGTAGTCCATATTTCATTTCCCTCTCTCTGGGTGTATATGGTTTTCTTCAGTGAACAACTGGAACTGGTTTGAGACAATTCTTTGTTGCAGAGAGCCATGTCCATCAGAATTGATAAATGAGTGAACTTTTTAGGAAAGAAGGACCTGGATCTTTTCCCATCTAAACTTTTTCTTTATGGAATGTTTTTAAAATACATATGATGCTTCCTCATTGTGTTCCTTTAGTGCAAAAAATATTCAAGGTGTCTGCAACTGTAGAAACTGAAGAAAGTCCTTATAACTTCCTTAATCTCTCAGCATCTTGAGTAAGATATGGACTGTAGGTTTATGAACAAATTATGATGACTGCTAAAACAATGTGGACTAAATTACCTAACACTTCTTTTACAAAAATCATACAGGACTCTCATGAAACTTTTGAATAGTTTGTAAACAGATTTACTATGGCAAAACAGAGGAATGTAGATGATGCTCTTGCTAACAATATAGTTAGCTTCAGAAATTAGCTCAAGAAAATTGTAATCAGGATTTAGAAGGAGGAAGAAAACATATGATGGGTACAAAAATGATTCAGAGATGTCAAAATATGGGGGTATTACAACTTTTACAGCAAGTGTTATGGTTGATGCATTAGGAGAAGAAAATGAAACTTCAGGCAGTTGTTTTAGATGTGGAAAGAAAGGACATTTAAGAAAGGAATGTCCTCTGAATAACAGAGGAGGTAAAAATTTTTCAAAAGGGATGCTTAAAACACTACGTCCAAAATGTAGAAAGGGCACTTACTGGGTTTCTGAGTATAGATCACAATTTGATAAAAATGGTGCTCCTCTTTTGGGAAACTTGAACAAATAATAGAGGCAGCTTTCAATTCACCTCTTACTTTTACCCCTCCACAGATGGATACCCAGGAATATACTCCAAACTTTACTTATTGACAATAAAGGTCTTTATAGAGCCACTAAAAGGCAGTGCAGGTTTCGACTTGCCATCATCCAGATGTTACAGAATTACATCCAGAAATACAAAATTCACAGGGGTATACAATTAATACCTACTAGAGTTAAAAGACCCTTTTGTGAAGAAACTGTTGGATTAATAATGATTTTGTAGGGCACAAGAATTGCTCAGATGTTAATATTGCCTTATAAATACATATATTTGATTTGTCAAGTATTTTAACATAATTAACATGTAGTGGATTTCCTGCCATCTAGGGGAGGAGTGGGGAATAAGAGGGAAAAATTTGTAACAGAAAGCTTTGTAAGGATTAATGTTGAAGAATTACCTATACATATGTTTTGCAAATAAAAAGTTTAATGAAAAAATTAAAAAAATTACCTTATAAAATTTTGGTAAATCATATTTAAAAGATCAAAAAGAAAAAGATTTTGTTAATTCAGGTGGGTTTTGGATTTGATTTTTTGGATACAAAATATTACTGAAAATAGACCAAAATGGATTTGAAAATAGAAGGAAAGTGGTTTACTGTACTTATTGATACAGGAGCTGATAAATCAGTGATGTCGAGATGGCATTGGTCCCTGTCATGGCCCTTACAAGATACACAATTGTCTATTAATGGAATAGGGAATATGCAAATTGCAGATCATAGTGCTAAATGGTTGATATGGAATAAAGATGAATTTTAAGGGAAATTTGTAGTCTTGACTATTTTTTGCAATTTGTGGGGAAGAGAAATCTTGTCTCAAATGAATATACTGATCCAAACAAATCCACTTTTTTATTAGGGGTCACTATGCAGTATTTGAAAACAGCTGATAAAATAACTTGAAAAGAAGGGACACCAATTTGAACAGAGTAGTGGCCCCTAACAAGAGAAGTTGATGATTCTTAGGTCAATAGTAAATATACAATTGCAAGAAGGACATTTAGAGAGGCAACTAGGTGGTGTAGTAGATAGAGCACTGGCCCTGAAGTTAGGAAGACCTGAGTTCAAAACCAGACTCAGACACTTACTACTTGCTAACTGTGTGATCCTGGGCAAGTCACTTAACCTCAATTGCCTTAGCAAAAAACCAAAACAAAAGACATACAGAACCATCCAGTAGCCCTTGGAATGTGCGTTATTTGTCATAAAAAAGAAGTCAGTAAAGTGGAGAATGTTTTTTTTTTTAAATACTTTTTATTTGCGAAACATATGTATGGGTAATTCGTCAACATTAACCCTTATAAAGCTTTCTGTTACAAATTTTTCCCCCTACTCCCCACCCCTCCCCTAGATGGCAGGATATCCAAAGTGGAGAATGTTAATAGATTTTAGGGACAAGAATGAGACTGTGGGAGTTTACAACCAGGTCTCCCTATCCCCTCAATGATTCTTCAACATTGGCCTTGATGGATAATTCATTTAAAAGATTATTTTTATACTATTCCTCTATATCCTAAAGATCATTTGTATTTATACCCTCAATTAATTTAAAAGCTCCATATGATGGGCATCAATGGAAGGTGTTACCTCAAGATGTGAAAAATAGCCCCACCATGTGTCAAAAGTTTGTAGCACAGACTTTGAAACCTCTTAGAGGTAAATATACCAAATCCTATATAATTCATTATATGGATGATATATTATGTGCTGATGAGAATCTCGTTACTTTACAAGAGATTCTACAATATATATTATATATATATATATATGCACACACACACACATATAAAGACATTTTAATAAATATGGTCTTGTAATAGGTCCTGAAAAAAAATAAAAGCAGACTCCTTATGAATATTTAGATCATAGAATGAATAAGAAATATATAAAACCTAAAAAAATAGAAATTTGAAGAGATACTTTAAAGACACTGAATGATTTTCAAAAATTATTGGGTGATATTAGTTGAATTCATCCCTTTTTAAAACTCCCCACTTTTCAACTTTCTGAATTATTTGCTATTCTTAGAGTTGACTCCTTTCTCACATTATCTCATCAACTGACAAAGAAGGCCGAGGAGCAACTTAAAATTGTAGAACAAGCTTTAAGAGATTGTCTAGTTACTCGGGTTATTCCTCAAAAGGATATAGAATTCACAATTATTCCCATTGTGGTTTTTCCTTTTTCTGTATTACAACAGGGTAATGATGTTTTAGAACATATTTATCTCCCCAACCAACAACAGAAGGAACTTATCCACAAATGGTAGTAAACTTAATCCTTAAAGGAATATACAGAATTACTGGAAACAATATTCATCTTATATACTAACCATATACAAAGAAAGAAATAGATATATTAATACAATCAGAATCTTTATGGCAAGTAATAATTACAACTTATATGAATCCAATTGACAATGATAACAAAAGTCTATTATTTCAATTTATGATAGAATATAACTGGATATTTCCAAACATACCTCTTCACTTCCCATACCTCATGGTCAAAATGTTTTTACAGATGCTTCAAATGATAATATTTGTTCATACTATATTCCTCTAAAAATTAAAAGAATTATTGAAACACCTTATGCATCAAAATAGAGAAATGAAATGTTTGCAATATTGAAATTGTTGAAAGAACAACCACAACCATTAAGTATATTTACAGATAGTAAATATTGTTTCTATGTTATAAAATATATTGAAACTGTGGAAATAAAATATATATCAGATGAAAGTCTATATACCTTATTTAGAAATTTACTAACAATTAGAAAAAGATGGAATCCTTTTTAAAAAAATTTCTCATTTATTCTCATATTGCTTTTCCAGGTCCCATAAATCAAGGCAACTCTGCTGCTAATAAACTTGCTATTTAAATATTTCCTTCACTTATACATCCTGAATTGGCACAGGTGAAAGCTCCTCATGAATTATTTCATCAAAGTGCTCAAATGTTAATTAAATAACACAGCATCACTAAAGAACAGGTTAGACAAATTTTTAAAAATTGTTCTAATTGTATTCCTTTTCAACCTCTAGCCCTATAACAGCTGTAAATCCTAGGGATTTGCAGCTTAATCATACCTGGCAAATGGATGTTATGCATTGTGCTTTAAGTGACTCCAATATATTCATGTTATAGTAGATAGTTATTCCTCTTATGCCATAGCTATTTTACAATCTAGAGAATCTACAAAAAATGTTATAAATCATGTATTTCACTGTTTTAGCACCTTAGGAATTTCAAAAATTATAAAAACTGATAATACCCCCTGGTATAAGAGTTAAAATTTTCAAGAGTTTATTAATGTTTTCCAATCCCATTGGCCAAGCTATAGTTGAACAAAGAAATAAAGATATAAAGATGTTTATTGCAAAACAAAAAGGGGGAGATTATACAGATTATAATAATCTAAGAAGAGTTTAGCTAAAATACTATATATCATTTTTTTATTAAAACTTTTTATTTGCAAAACATATGCATAGGTAATTTTTCAACATTGACCCTTGCAAAACCTTCTGTTACAAATTTTTCCCTCCTTCCCTCCATCCCCTCCCCTAGAGGGCAAGTAGTCTAATACATGTTAATTATGTTAAAATTTATGACAAATTTAATATGTGTTATACATATTTATACAGTTATCTTGCTGTACCAGAAAAATTCCGATCTACAAGAAAAAAAACCTGAGAAGGAAAACAAAATGCAAGCAAACATCAATAAAAAGTGTGAAAATGCTATGTTGTGGTCCACACTCAGATCGCACAGGCTGCTCCCTGGGTGTAGATGACTTTCTTCATCACTACAATTGGAACTGGTTTGAAACATCTTGTTGAAGAGAACCATGTCCATCAGAACTGATCATCACATAGTCTTGTTGTTGCCGTGTATAATGATCTCCTGGTTCTGCTCAAAATATATATCATTTATTTTTTTTTAACACTTGATGTTAATGGATTAGCACCAGCTGAAAAGCAGTTCCAAGAAAAAAGACCCCAAAATAAAGGATATGTAACATGGAAGATCCTATGAGTAATAGATGGTTTGGACCTAAACTAATATTAATGTGGGGATGAGGATATGTTTGTATCTTTCCAGAAACTGCAGATAAACCCCTCTGACATCAGAAAGAACATACGAGCTTGTAATTCTAATGACCAATTGCTTCACATGCCTTTGTTCAAGGAGAGAAAGATGTTGAGGAGAGGAAAGAAAAGAGAGAACCACAAAACTCATTGGAAGATCCCAAAACAACATAAAGGAGCTGAAGAAATGTTAATCTTTGCATTCATGGCTTTGACTATAGCTCCTGCTCAATGTAATTGTAAAACTTATTGGACTTATTTCTCATTCTCTCCATGGCTTTGCCCTGTTACTTGGTTTGACGAGATAGGAATCATATATATTAATAATACATGATTTTTTGGGGGAAACTTATATGACTTTCCTGAATATGCTAATATTTCCAGAAACTTTGATTTTTCAGCATTGGCTTCATATAGTACAATTTGTTTTTTTGATAATAAATATACTCCTGTTCCATGTTTACAATTGGTGTCAAAAGAAAAATGGGTACATGAAAAGGGACTTAATCAAAGTGGGAAATATTGGCCAATTAAAAAAACTGATTGCTAATGTGTCAATTGTTAAGAATTTCATAAAGTGGGACAGCTAGGTGGTGCAGTGGATAGAGCCTGAAGTCAGGAGGACCTGAGTTCAAATATGACTTCAGACACTTAACACTTCCTAGCTGTGTGACCCTGGGCAAGTCACTTAACCCCAAATGCCTCAGCAAAAAAAAAAAAGAAAAGAAAAAAAGAAAGAAAGAAGAATTTCATAAAGTGCCCCAATGTACGTCCATGTAGTAATTCATCTTGTCAATGGATACATTTCCCACCTTGGGAAAATTGTCATTTGGAATTCCCTGAGAATATTACTGTTAATTGTAACATATGTGTACATTTATATGATTGGGGAGACATAAGAAAGAAAGGGACTCCAAGAGACTCATATATAGGAGCTTTTCCAGAAGATGTATTACAAGTTCAGGGAGGATCTGAACTTTTGGATTTTGGAGAGAGTTTTTTCAGAAATGAAAATTTTATGGGTTAATGTCAAGGCCATTGATGCCGAAATACATGAATTAAAAATAAAAAAAAAAACATAAAAGGGGGAGATGTTAGGAATATTTAGGGTTAATATCATGTTAATCTGAATAAAAGCAGACCTGCTCCAGATGCACTTGTGATGTGGTCATATGGCTCAGGATCCAGGGTTTTGCCTGTCCTAGAAACTGGGGACACAATCTTAATCTTATTCTTGGGTACATTAGGCACCTGAAGAATGACTTTGACATTGAACATTAACTCTGACATTAAAGAAGAAATGAGAAAAACAAGACTTATGAAAAACAACTTTGGGAAGCAAGATTGTCCTATAGTTACCTTCTTTGTTATGAAATAGTATATAAATTTTGGCCTTGTAACTAATGAATTTAGTTCTCCACGAACTACCCACCTGGCCCAGTTACTTCTTTTATGACTCCACTCACTCTCTTGCTGCTGGCAGCAGATCATCATCAGAAGGGAGAGAGCCAGAAAGCAAACAATAGAGGAAAATAAGACTGAAATTTCTAAGGCTCTCAGGAGGAAGAAAACTTAAAGACTGAGTATAAGCTAGTAAATCAATAGGGAAGACATTAAAAGCAATTGAAATGTAGTATTCAGATCTAGTCAATGAGTTCAGATATCTATGAATAAATATTGTAAATTAAAGGAAAAGCATTTAACATCTGATGAGGCAGAAGACCCTATGAGTTTTGAGGAGAATGTGAACAAACTAGGCTCTTCATAGAAGTAAAATACATTGATCTCAAAGACAGGATACATAGAGACAACCTAATATCTATGAGAAGAACACAAATTATTCAGAATACAAGCTCCTTCAAATCAGGAACTATCTTTGTTTTGGTATTTCTATCTGCAACACTTGGAATATAGTTAGTAAGTGTTTAATCCATTTTAAAAAATTCATTCATTCTCTTGAAAGAAGTGGAAATAGAAGAAACACAGAAAAGTAAATCCATGATAATTTAATGAGAGAGAGAATTGGGGAATTCTGGGTAAGCCTTCATGAAGAAAGCAACAACTGAATAAGAGAAGAAGAGGATTTTAAGAGACTGAGCTGAAAAAGGAAGTTTGTTCCAGTCAGGAGAGATGTCTTGTGCAAATCCAGGGAGATGGGAAATGGATTGCCAAACTCAGAAAATGCTCATAGTCCAGTTATTTGGAATATAAAGTATATAAAGGAGATAAATATAAAATAATCTAGAAAAGGTATGTTGGAACTAGATTATGACTAGATTAAAACTAAGGTCTTCAATGTAAGACTAAGGATGTTGAATATATCTCAGAAGCATTTGGGAGCCTCAGAATATTTCTGAACAGGGAAATGATGCAATCAGATTTTAAGAATATTATTTTGGCAGATATATAAAAGATGGAATAAGGAGGGGATAGAATAGAAACAGGAAGACAAATTAGAAGGCTATTGAAATAGTTTAAGATGTGGAAAAGCAGTTGTATAAATAAAGAGAAGAAGAAGGTAGATGTGAGAGATGTCACAAAGACAGAATTAACATGACTTGGAAACTAATGGAGTATAGTGATTGAGGTAGAAAGAAAAAGGGATAAAATTTTAATACATGAAAAATGATTTGACTGCTAAGGGACAGAATGTGGAAAGAAAAGAGAAGAGGGTTCAGGGTAGAGTCTGAGGGACCATCTTTTGGCAGGAGATAAACAGTGAACTGAAACAACTGAGATTGAGGAATGAATAGAGAAGAAGGAAGAAATCAAGAAAGAGCTGTGTCATAGAAGCCAAGGGAAAAAAAAAAGAGTAACCCAAAGACAAGGTTAGGAGTATAAATATCTATAGAGAGAAGTCAACAAAAAAGAGGTTAATGTTTCTTTTAAAATTAAGGTGTTTTTTTTTCAATCAGCAAAAATCTATGTTTTTCCTTCCAAACCTCCAATTGAAAATGAAAAAAAAAAACCCCAAACAAACCTAAACCCCCTGTTACAAACATGTATAGACATGCTTAAAAGAAAAGGAATATACATGTGCATATACATGTGTGTATACATGTGTGTTTTGGCACTCTTGAGTTTTTTACTTCTCCATAAAGAGACGATTAGTATGTTTCATTATCAGGTCTGTGGAATTGTGGATCATTGTATTGATCAGAGTTTAAAAGTTCAAAGGATTTTCAGTATTGTTGTCATTGTGTATTTTCTTTTCCTGATTCTGCTTACTTCACTTTGTATTAGTTCACATATCTTGAAAACTCCAGAGAAAAAACTTCCTGAGATATGGTTTTTCAAAGCTTGACCTCACTTTCCCCTGGACTGTGTGTGTACTAGTAGAAAAATGATTTCCAGCCTTTGGGAATGTTTGCATCGATTGTATAAGATATACTATCTTAGTAAATGTACTCTTTTAACGGTTAATTAGCTAATTAACATCATGGCTAGAAGTACACTGGAGGAACTTCTTTTTTTTTTTTTATTAAAGCTTTTTATTTGCATAACATATGTATGGGTAGTTCTTCAACATTGACCCTTACAAAGCTTTCTGTTACAAATTTTTCCCCTAGTCCCCTCCCCTCTCCTAGATGGCAGGAAATCCACTACATGTTAATTATATTAAAATACTCGACAAGTCGAATATATGTATACATATTTCCATACTTATCTTGCTGTGCAAGAACAATCATATCTACATGAACAAAAAATATCTGAGAAAGGAAACCCAATGCAAGCAAACATTGATAGAGATCATGAAAATGTTATGTTGTGGTCCACATTTCACATCCTTCTCTCTGGGTGTATATGGCTTTCTTCACTGAGGAATAGGAACTGGTTTGAGACAATTCTTTGTTGCAGAGAGCAATGTCCATCAGAATTGATCATCATGTAATATTGTTGTTGCTGTGTATAATGATCTCCTGGTTCTGCTCATTTCACTCAGAATCAGCTCATGCAAGTCTCTCCAGGCCTCTCTGAAATAATCTTGTTGGTTGTTTCTTACAGAACAATAGTATTCCATAACATTCATATACCATAATTTATTCAGCCATTCTCCAATTGATGGGCATCTATTCAGTTTCCAGTTTCTAGCCACTACAAAAAGGGCTGCCACAAACATTCTTGCACATGTGGGGCGTTTTCCTTTCTTTAAGATCTCTTTGGGATATAAGCCCAATAGAAATGCTGCTGGGTCAAAGGGTATGCACAGTTTGATAACTTTTTGAGCATAGCTCCAAATTGCTACTGGAGGAACTCCTTGAACCATAGTATTGGAAAGTTAAATTCCAACTACTCAAATCTGACCCTAGAATCCTTAGAAGCTAGCCATGACCTGGGTCCCATCAGTTTGAGTGTGAATAAATGCAAGGATTCTTCCTCCTTACTCTGCCCTAGTATATATAGGTTACAATAGAAATGCAAAATCACAGAATTTCAGAGTTGGAAAGGATTTCAGTAGTAATATATATCTATCTATGTCTAAAAAGTATCTGATATGTGCCCTTCCTAGCTGTGTGACCCTGGGCAAGTCATTTAACTCCAAATGCTGCAACAACAACAACAAAAAAAGTATCTAATATGTGGTAGGAAAAATATCCTACCTTTTCCCCTCTTGCAATTTAGATTAATTTTCACTTAAAAGGCCTTGAAACCATCCTCAAAACTTGATTGGCCAATGGCTCAGCCTATTGATCCCACTTTCTAGTAACCTGATTAAAAAATAGTCAAGAGAAGTTCTAATTCAAACACTTTGGTGTTTGAAAGATCTATAGTTAACTCAGGCAAAAGAATTTAACTCACCTGAATCAACTTAAAATATCCTCAGTGCATAGCCTTGTTGAATATTCTTTCCATTAAGTAAAGTAAATCTTTTGCTAACTGTTGAATGACATACTAATGTTTCATTTTGTTCTGATATCCAATTTAAACTACAAAATCCAGCTCAGAATAATTTGATATATTTGTTCAAGATTGGAACAGAATGATCTCTCTGAAGTAAGGGATAGGCAGTGCTGAAAAAGTTGAGCCTGAATTGGCTCTTGAATTAGTGTTGCTTTTGTTCATGTTTCTCAAGATGGTTGTTGCTTAATTCAATCCTTTTCCCTTGGAGATTAGAAAGTAAACTACCTTTGGGCCATTTTGCAAGAAGATATTACTATAAGTTCTAAATTTAAAGTTAATGAAAAGACAGTTGTGCTGAACCTTGAATTTGAGGAATCTACTTCTCTAAGTGTGAGGCCATAGCATCATAGCTTTATAGGATCTTAAAGATCATTTAATCAGAAGATCACAGAGCTGGAGAAGAAATTATATTCCATTTAGTTTTTTTTTACTTTTTTATTTTATAATTTTTATTTTACAATTAGGGAAAATGAGGCACAGAGAAATTAAATGTCTGACTTAAGGTTATATAAGTAGTAAGGGGAAGAGCTATGGTCTAAAGTCAGCTATTATGGCTTCAAATCCAACTCATATTCCCTATTATACCAGTTAAGAATGCATGTAGAATGACAGAAAAGGAAAATTATAAGTTTTGGAAAAGATGTGGAAAAATTGAGACCCTAATACATTATTGGAGGAATTGTGAACTAATTCAACCATCTTGGAGAGCAATTTGGAACTATGACCAAAGGGTAATCAAAATGCATGTACCCTTTGATCCAGCAACACTATTAGTAGATCTGTATCCCAAAGATCCCAAAGAGATCATAAAAAGGGGAAAAGACTCACATGTATAAAAATATAGTACCTCTTTTTGAGGTGACAAAGAATTGAAAATTGAGAGATGTCCATCAATCGGGAAAGGGCTGAGCACATTGTGGTATGTGAATGCAATGAAATACTATCGTGCTCTAAGAAATGATGAGATTTCAGAAAAACCTGGAAAGACTTACATGAACTGATGCTGAGTGAAGTGAGCAAAACCAGGATAATATTATACATAGTAACAGTAACACTAGGATGATCAACTATGATTGACTTAGCTCTTCTCAGCAGTTCAGTGATCCAAGACAAATCCCAAAGACTCATGATGGAAAATGTTATCCAAATACAGAGAAAAAAATCTGCTGAACTCTGAATGCAGATCAAAGCACACTGTTTTCACTTTATTAATTTTGGGGTTTTTTCCCCTTTTGTTCTATTTCTTCTTTCATAACATGGCTAATGTGGAAATGTTTTATATTATTGTACATATATAACCTATATCAGATTGCTTGCCATTTTGGGGAGGAGGGAAGGGAAAGATTTGGATCTCAAAATCTTTAAAAATTAATGTTGAAAATTGTCTTTACAAGTAATTGGAAAAAATAAAATAGTATTAAAAAAACCCAGGATGTATGTGTATAATTCTTTCATCCCAGACCAAATCTACCCTCAGCATATGTCTAATTCTCTGCATGCAATAAGTTTGTCTGATGAATTCCCCAAAGGTCTCCAGCACGGGCATCTGCAAATCTTAGGCAAGCTTATTCACATTGAACCTAAAAACAAGGTAATCAAAGGCTGTCTATATTAAGAAGTGGGGAATAATTGGTAATAAAAAATTTAAATTAACAGGTCTACAGGGAGTGAATTAAGTCACTCTGCTAAAGTCAAAATTTTAATTAAAAAATGACTCATATCATTGATTCTGTACTTCTTCCCATGGCACCTGTTGTTCATTATCCTCAGCTGCCAAAATTAGGAAAAATATGATATTATGGAGAGGAAAAATGTCTATGGGTTTCATTGATTTTTAAGCCTGAATTATTTAATCTTGAAAACATTTATCTCAATAGAATAGTATCCTATTATACCTAGTATACTATCAAAAAGATGGTAGAATGAAAGATAGCATTAGATTCTAGCTCCTTGATAAAGCCACATTTCCTTGATAAAGATCTAGAAAACTTGCCATTATGAATTCTGATCAGGTAAGCCACCAAAAAAAAAATCATTGTGAGTTATTTTTTTTTTCCAACTGAGGGTGGCTTAGGGAAACAGAGAGACCTATGGACACTAGGTCTGGGGGCTGAACAGGAAGGCCCATGGTGTAGTAAGAGGGCCAAGACAAGGTATTTAGATAACAAAGCAAAGAAAGGGATCCCAGGATAGTCCTAATCAAGCACTGGGTGCAGGAGCAGGGGCCATCTGGCAGCTCTCCTACCCACTACTTACTTCCAGGGCACAGGTCTAAGACAAAGATGGAATTGTAAATGATAACCCTAGCTATAGACTAAACAAGGAGCAAGTTTCAGGGAGCAAACAGTAGTTCTGTGACTCTGATCTTAGTGCAACTCCCATATCAAAGGGGAGGTGGAAATTTAGCTGTTCTGAACCTGCAGAACCTACCAGCAGAATAAAAATCATTCCCCAATTGATAAAAACTAAGAGGATATGAGCTGGCAGTTTTCAGAGGAAGAACCCTAGCTATCAGTAGCCATATGAAAAAGTGCTCTAAATCACGAATAATAAAAGAAAAGCAAATTAAAACAATGCCAAAATTCCATCTCACATTCATGAAATTGGCTAAAATGATATGAAAGGAAATAATCTATACATCCAACCCCACCTGCCTTAAGAGTTTTAATCTTGAATCCCCAAACACCTATTAGACATTTCAAACTAGATGTTCCAGAGATACTACAAATTCAATATGCATAATGGATTTCTCCTAAACCCTCCTTAATATCCTATTTCTGTTGCAGTCCTTCTGGTGTCTCAGATTCATAATTAGTTGTCCAATCTTGGGTTTTTTTGCAATTTATGTCAGATTTGACTTTTTCTCTTCACTCATTCACCCCAGTTCAGGCCCTCTCTCCTAGTTTATTGCAATTGCCTCCTAATTAGCCTTCTTCATGCAAAATTACATCCTACACACTGCTTTCAAAGTAGTGTTTCTTAAACATGGATTTGGCCATGTAATTGACCTAACAAACCAAATATAGCATCTTTCTATTGCCTTTAGTATCAAATATAAATTTCTCTGTTTAGTTTCCAAAGTTTTTCAAATCCTGGCTCTAATATAGCTTTCCAGCTTCATTGTTTTTAGTATACTCCACAATCTCTGTTTTTCATTCACAACACTTCATTTTCCAAATTCATACTTTTATAATACTGGCTGTTCCCCATGCCTGGAATTTAGTCTCTTCTTATCTTTGCCTCATAGAATTCCTCTCTTAGACATCATCTTCAGCAAGAAATTTTTCCTGTTGATCTCTCTCCCAACTTTACTGTTTTTTCTTTCAAATTAACTCGTTTTTAGCTATTTGGTACCTTTTCATTTTTATTTTCTCTCTCTCTCTCTCTCTCTCTCTCTCTCTCTCTCTCTCTCTCTCT
>JAJPUD010000658.1:528365-594245 GCA_023553655.1 Myrmecobius fasciatus
TCTCTCTCTCTCTCTCTCTCTCTCTCTCTCTCTCTCTCTCTCTCTCTGTATGTGGGTGTGTATTTGTTCTCTCAATTTGCACTTAAACTCTTAGCCAATAGGGAGTGCTTTACTCTTTCTACATATATCTCTGCTTCTTAGTATACTACCTGGCACCTATTAAGTATGTATTAAATGCCATAGACAAACATGGAAATAATCACCTAAAGGATGAAGCACACGACCCATTTTAGCATAGAGAAGTGCCATCTATGGATTTCCAATGCCAAAAGTTGTGAGGAACTATTATGTCATTTATGTATCTGATTAGTATGACTTATTACAATTATACTCTTGCTGTATGTTTATTCTTCCTAATGACTTTGTTTATATTTGTGAGAAAGTAAGTCTCAAACTTTTGAGAGGAATGCTTTGTACCAATTTTTCTTATTACACCACCTCAGAAAAATGTCTTTACTGTGTGACCCTGGGCAAGTCACTTAACCCCAATTGCCTTAGCAAAAAAAAGTCTTTAATAAAAGAAAATTAATACTAATGATGAATTGCTAATGAAAGTATACTAATTAAGGCCCATAAAATAATGGTGGTGGTCACTCCCTCCCAAAAGGGTTATCCCTAGAATCCTGAGAAGAGTGACAGTGATCCTTTAGTATATTGGAGCAACCTAGAAGAAAAGTAAGTACAAATTAAGAAAAGAACTCCAGAGAAGGGTGTTGCATATACATAATAAATTTTGGAGAAGATATCTGGAAGGGGTCAGAAATATAGACTTTGGAATGGAGTGTCATACTTGCTTAATCAATGGCAATTACCAATATTTCTCTGACAATAAGTATTATATTAGAGCTAGTGCTTATGCATTGAAAATTTAAGAAAGGACTGTTTCATATATCCACAATATGATGTCAGACAAAGAACCTGAACCTATGGGCTGCACTGAAGTTGATTTACAAAATATGAGAAAGACACCAATGGCTTTGACCTCATCTAGAGTTGGTGGAGGATCAAGGAGCCTTAGACTAAAAACATCAAGTACCCACGAGATTTGAGCAAAATGTCATTTTATCAGCATCCAGTCTTTTCCCATGAGTGACAAAGTTCAAGCAGAGGAACATACAGCTTTGGAGGCACAAATGCTTCTTTTGTCTTGAAGCAACATTTTCATCTTTATTTTCTCCCTGGGCTTTTACTATTATTCCTTTCTGAGTTTATGGAGAAGAATAACATAAACTATTTTCCTTGAGAACTTAGTTTTATTTGTTTTTTCTCACAAGCTCATCATCAAATGACCTTTGGAATTTACTTTCTGATTCCAATATACCTGATAAGTAACTTTCTGACTGTGTTGAGCTAGCCATGAACTCTCATAGTTCTTTGTTAGTACTTATGAACTGTCACACTTCCTTTTGGATAACAGCTATTTCTTTGCCTCTTTTATTCTCACCTATTAGATTGTAAGGTCCTCAAAAGCAGTGATCATGTTCCAGATATCTTTGCTACTCTCTCTCTCCCCAAGTTCATTGGCTTTCACAGAGCAGCTAGCTACTCATTGTTTCTTTAGTTTTCTCTATACCGATCACTTGATCCTCCAATAAAATTATTTTTAAATGCTTAATCAATGATGGGCACATGACCCAATTTTTGGAAGCCATGGAAAACTGGAAGTTCCAACTAAGCTCGGATGACTCATGATACAGATTTGGCAATAGTTATGTGTCTGTGCCCTACAAACTAGCACATATTAATCACTTAGAAGTTGACTATTAGGTAATAAATCTTTTATAATTCCTTCATTCAAATCTGATAGCTTTTCCCATGCCAATTCTTTAAATACTCAATAAGAGTAATCATATTATTCCTGAGTATTCTTTTCTTCAGGTTTGATATGTCCAATTGCTTCAAATGTTCCTCATGTGATATGAAATCAAGGCCATTCAAAATCTTGGTTGTCATTTTCTATATATTCTTTTACTGGGATATCTAATCTTCCTCAATCTTGTAATATCTCTCCTGATTTTTTTGATCATTCAAATAATCTCTGAAGGTGATAGTCACATCTGCTAAATCTTTTAGGACCCAAGCAAGTAGTTATCTGGGCTAAGTGATTTGAATTTATCAAGTGCAGCTAGATACCCTCTGCTCTTTATTAATCATTTTTGCTCTGTCATTTCCAATCCAAAGGTAATTCTCCTGGGCAGAGAAACTGGAAGCAAAATCAGAATCAAGGAGGATTCCTTCTCTCTTTTGTCAGTTATCCTTGTCCTAGCCATGCTAAATAAGAGCTCTACTCCTTCTTTGAACTTCTCTTTTCTCCCTCTCAATATAGTTAAAAACAAAGCAAGCAAGCAAAAACAAACCATAAAACCTTTTTTTGTTGTCCTTGGATTTCCTTATCCTCAATCAATTCTAAGTTTTTAGTTTTTGATGCTTTTATAATCATCCTCTGTTACTTGTCTTGTTTCCATACTTTTCTACATTTATTCTTAACATCTATAGTCATCGGGGCAGCTAGGTGGCGCAGTGGATAGTGCACCAGCCCTGAAGTCAGTAATCTGGTCTCAGACACTTCCTAGCTGTGTGACCCTGGGCAAGTCACTTAACCCCAATTGCCTCAGCAAAAAAAGCAAAAAAACAAACAAAAAAAACAACAACAACAAAAAAAAACATCTATAGTCATCAGTGAACGCATCCACATTGGCATCCTGACAAATTCCTCTTTTTATCCTCACTGGAATTGTTTTCCTATGTTTTCTCTGGATTTCATTCTTGAGCATCTCCTGTCTTCCTGGGCTGACTTCCCTATACTATCTTATTTCAAGGTGTTTTACCTATCTTTCCTCTAAACTCTTTGCTATTACCATTCTCCAAATCTACTATGCATTTCCATATTTCTTTTCTTTTTCTACTGTAAGCTCTAGAAGGAAGTGGTTGTGTTTCCCCCAAAGTTCTCAGAATTTCTATTCTAGCAAATATTTCCTCTCTGTTAGTGAGAATCAGTTCTAGAATAAAATTTCCTTGTTCCAGTTGAAGGATGTTTTATATGATTACAAAGATAATTCAACTGCTGCTTTGCTCAAGAGGAAGATGTTTGTTTTTTTTCTTTCTCATTTTCCCCCTTTTGATCTGATTTTTCTTGTGCAGTATGATAAATGTGGAATTATGTTTAGAAGAATCGCACATGTTCAACCTATACTGTATTATTTGCTGTCTAGGAGAGGGAGGAGGTGAGTAGGGAGGGAAAAAAATTTGGAACATAAGGTTTTGTAAGGGTGAATGTTGAAAACTATCTTGGCATGTATTTTGAAAAAAATTAAAAAGCTATTATAAAAATTTTTTTTAAAAAAAGAAAGAGACAGAGACAGACAGACAGACAGATAGATAGAGGTCCAGTAGATGTCTAGGTAATTAGTTCCCTATCGTTTTATCATGCCTCTAAGTCATGCTTTCAATTTCTTTCTTCTTTTTTTTTTTAGTGGCAGTAGGATTTTATTTTTCCAAATACATGCAAAAATAGTTTTCAACATTCACCTTTGCAAAATCTTATGTTCCTAATTTTTCTCTCTCTCCTCCCCCTCTCCTCTCCACAAGATTGAAATCTTTGAGCAATGTGATATGGGTTAAACATATGCAATTCTTCTGAACATATTTCCTTTTTTGTCATGCTACACACAAAAAAATCAGATAAAAAGGGAAAAAACAAAATAAAGAAAAAAAAGAAACAAACAAACAACAACAAAAGGTAAAAATACTATTTTTGACCCACATTTAATCTCCATAATTCTCTCTCTGGATGTGGATGAAACTTTCCATCACAAGTCTATTGGAATTGCCTTGAATCACCTCACTCTTGAAAAGTCCATTAAAGTAGATCATCCCATAATCTTGTGGTTGCTGTGTACAATATTCTCTTGGTTCTCCTAACTTCACTTCGAATCAGTTCATATAAGTCTTTCTAGGTTTTTCTGAAATCATCTTGCTGATTGTTTTTTATAGAAAAATAACATTCCATTTCATTCATATGCCATAACTTATTCAGTCATTCCCCAATTGATGGGCATTTATTCAATTTCCAGTTTCTTGCCACCACAAAAAAGGCTGCTCAAATGTTTTTGCACACATGAATTCTTTTTCCTCTTTTATGTTGATCTACTTTTTATATCTCTCATTTATTTCTCCTTTCAGTTTTCAGGTTAATAAACAAGAAGATTCCCTGATTCCCACCTCCCCCAATCAGAAACCAATTACAAAAGGCTCCTTCTGGCCCCAAGTCTTCCAGCACATTTTTCTTTTTTTCTGGTTCTTTTTTTTTTCAATATGAGGGGGAGAAGTCTCCTTATTCATTTGCCTAAAACTGACATCTCTCACTATTGATAGGACTCAGCCCCTTGTCTCTGCCTCATGCATATAGATTCTATATTGCCCAGTTTGAATTTTCTCTCCTTATCCTGCCACGTACTTACCTTGCACAACAATTTAACATACCTTAGGATCCTTCAGACAGTACCCAGTAAGGTTCCCATTTGTTCCATTCCCTGGGCTGGGCCAGAAAGGAAATCCTAGAATCAGAGTTGGAAAGAACTTCAGAGATTAATTAGTCCAACATTACAGAAGAGGGAAAGGAGGTCCAGCCAAATTAAGTGCTAGGACTAGGTCTCACATTAGTGTGGTTCTTTTAAAATTTCTGAAGAACTAGGAAAGAACATAGATTTTATTATCTCTTTTAATCTTTATAATATTTTAAGATAAACAATTTGTTATTCTTCCCTACCTCATATTTTCCCCTACTTTCTAAATTATCTCTTGATATTTTAAGATATCATTTAATATAATTTAATTTAGTCTTCTATCTTCCCTCTCCCCCCAGCATTAAGAAAGTAAGAAAAACAAAACTGAATTACAAACACATATAGGAATGTGAAGCAAATTCCTGTGGTGTGTCCAAAAAAAAGCCTCAGTTTGTAGAATGAGTTTAACACCTCTCTATCACAAGATAGATAACAGATTTCATCATGAGTCCTTTGGAATTGTGGTTAGTTATTGTGTAGATCAGAGTTCCTAAACTTTCAAATTTGTTTGCCTTATAATATTGTTGTTATATATAAATCATTCTCCTGATTTTTCTAACTTTATTTTGTAACAGTTTATGCAAGTCTTCCCAAGTCTCTCTGAAACCACAACCTTCCTCTTTTTTTCCACCTGAGGCAATTGGGGTTAAGTGACTTGCCCAGGGTCACACAGCTAGGAAGTGTTAAGTGTCTGAGGTCAGATTTGAACTCAGGTCCTCCTGACTTCAGGGCTAGTGCTTTATCCATTGTGCCACCTAGCTGCCCCATCTTTTCTTATAGTACAATAATATTCCATTTCATTCATAGACCATAACTTATTCAACTATTCCCTAACTGATGAGCACCCCAGCACCTTACTGTTGTTCATAGGATATTAGGACTCATAGTTGAATGAGATAAGGGAGATCTTAAATTTCTAGTCTTTTATTTTACATTTGAGAAATCTCAGTTTAGAGAAGCATGAGGATTTGTCACAGCTAAGTAGTAGAGATAGCCCATTTAGACCTAAGTTATCTGAGTTCCAAACCAAGTCCTTCTTCTCCATAACACACTATCTCTATCTCTTCCTTAATTAGGTTCCATTTAACTACTATTACTTGTTTCATATCTTTTGAATGACATAGAATGTCATTTTATTAAATGCATGCCATGTTCCTGTATATTTGAACTTCATGCCAATATTTTCTTTTTTTCTTTCTGCAAAGAATGATAATTTGGTTTTCTCATTACCTACTGTAATTTCTTTTTTTTTTTTTTAGGTGAAACAAGTTTCTTTATTTTCCTCTAATTTCTTTAATTTCTTTTTCTTCTCTTATTGCCAAAGCTAACATTTCTAATACAATATTGAATAGCAATGGTAATAGTGGGCAACCTTGTTTCATCCCTGATCTTATTGGGAATGGTTCTAGTTTATTACTATATTACATATATATATATTACATATATACATATATATCACATATATGTATATATTTCATATGATGCTTGCTGATGTTTTTAAATAGATGCTACTGAGTATTTTAAGGAAAACTCCATTTATTCCCATACTCTCTAGTGTTTTTAATAGGAATGGGTGTTGGATTTTGTCAATTTTTTTTATGAATGTATTGAGAAATCATATGATTTTTGTTAGTTTGGTTATTTATATAGTCAATTATGCTAATAGTTTTTCTAATATTGAACCAACCCTGCTTTCCTGGTAAAAATCCCACTTGGTCATGGTATATTATCCTGGGAATAACTTGCTATAATCTCTTTGCTAATATTTTACTTAAGATTTTTGCATCAACATTCATTAGGGAAATTGGTCTATATTTTCTTTCTGTTTTGACCATATCTGGTTTAGGTATCAGCCTTATATCTGTGTTATAAAAGGAATTTGATATGACTCCTTCTTTCCCTATTTTTCCAAATAGTTTGCGTGGTATTAGAAATAACTGTTCTTTATGTAGTGGATATCCTGCCATCTAGGGGAGGGGTGGGGAATAGGGGGGAAAAATTTGTAACAGAAAGCTTTGTAAGGGTTAATGTTGAAGAATTACCCATACATATGTTTTGCAAATAAAAAAAGAAAAGAAAAAAAGAAATAATTTTTCTTTAAATGTTTAATAGAATTCATTTGTAAATCCATTTGGCCCTGGAGATTTTTTCTTAGGGAGTTGATTAATAGCTTGTTCAATTTCTTTTTCTAAAATGAGATTATTTAAGTAATTTATTTTCTCTTCTTTTAATCTAGGCAATCTATATTTTTGTAAATATTTATCCATTTCATTTACATTATCAGATTTGTTGACATATAATTGGGCAAAATAGCTCCTAATTATTGCTCTAGTTTCCTCTTTATTGGTGGAAACTTCTCAATTTTTGATATTAACAATCTTTTTCTAATCAAATTAACTGAAAGTTTATCTATTTTGTTGGTTTTTCCATAAAACCAACTCTTAGTTTTGTTTATTAATTCAATAACTTTCTTACTTTCAATTTTATTAATCTCTCCTTTTATTTTCTGAATTTCAAATTTGGCATTTAATTAGGGGGTTTTAATTTGTTCTTTTTCTAGCTTTTTTAGTTTCATCCCCAATTCATTGATCGTCTCTTTCTCTATTTTGTGCAAGTAAGCATCAACATAGACATTATTTCAAGAAGAATCTTGGAGTTACTGAAGGAATTTGGCACTTACTCTCTGCCTCTGCCCCCCAAAATAGTTTAGAGCATTCTCACTTTTCTTCTTTTCAGTCTTGGTCAATGTCTCTCTGTAGTAGGTGTCCAACAGTTTTGTAATGACAGACAAGTCATGCCAATATTTCAACAAAATACATAGTCAAAGAGGTGTAGTGGTATTGCATCATATTGATTGACTGAAGGAAGTTTTGAAACTATAGAAAAAGCAAATAAAAATAGCAATCTTTTTAAATATTTATGCTTGAGAATATTAGCACATTCACAGTGACAGAAGACCAATGCCCCTGCTGCCACTGTGTTAACCACAGTTCTTGGCTAAGCAGAGATTGCTGATTACCTTGGCAATTCCTCATTTTTGACCAAGAAATCCTGAATGATGATACTGAAACTTTGGTGTATACACATTGTCTCAGAGGAGCAGCATGGCTTCTTCTCTAGGCTTCTATTCAAGAAACCCTGGAAAATCAAGCATTAAGAACTGTTTAAATAAGTTTTCTATGGAGCAGCTAGGTGCGTGCGTGGATAGAGCACCAGCCCTGAAGTCAGGAGGACCTGAGTTCAAATCTGGTCTCAGACATTTAACATTCCCTAGCTGTGTGACCCTGAGCAAGTCACTTAACTTCAATTGCCTCAGCAAAAAAATAAATGAATAACTAAATAAATAAGTGCCCTACAGGTTGTAGTGCCAAAGAATTTACCCAGTTAACAACTAACTTTTCTGAGCCTCAGTTTCCTCATCTGTAAAATGTGAAGATTAATACCTTAGGTACTTGTTACACCTTTTTAATATACCTAATCAGGTATGTTTTGTCTGACTAATAAATCATTCCTATTCCTTAGCTAACATCTATTCTGCCATTCAGTAATATTTCTAGAAAGTATGCTACTTTTCTTTTTTGAGGAGACCTGGAAGTGAGTTATATCTGAGCTTTGTTTTAGATTTCCCTGGGACTCTTTCAGGGTGAAAAACTATGATCCACAGAAGCAAGAAAGCCTGACTCCCTTCTCTGAGGTTACATACCAAGCATCCCCCCCCACTCAACTCCAACTTCAAATTGAAAATAGTTTATGAGTTTAGAGCAATACTTACCTATTAAAGGGACTTTCCTAGTTCCCAAATAACATACATTTCAGATTTACAATCACAAACATCACTGAGGAGGAAAAATAAAGATTAAGGTAGTACCATTTGGGGGTGGGATCAAGTTGCTGGGTTTTTTGAACATTGAGAAGTCATTAATTCTAGCCTGCGGAAAGTTTAGCATAGGACCTAAGATAAAGATTTTTTCCAGCTTTGCCGTAATCTCAATTTCTATTATTATCATTTAGAATGGAACCATATTACTATTCTAATACCCAATTTATCTTGTGAGGAAGTAGAATTTAGGGAGATGAAGACAAGGAAAGGAATAAGATTTGTTAAATACTTACTAAATGCCAGGGTTACATATACCAGCAAAAAGATGAAGCAAACATATGCAAGGAAATCTGTACTGGAGGTCACACTTTAAAGATGATCAGGTGCAAGAAGCCTCTGAAGGACTTGGGATGATCAATGCTGTCTATCCTTAGAAAAAGAATTAATGGTGTCTGAATACAGAATGAAGCATACTTTTTTTGTTTTATTTCTTTCTTTTTTGCTTTTTTGGTGAGGCAATTGGGATTAAGTGACTTGCCCAGGGTCACACAGCTAGGGAATGTTAAGTATTTGAGACCAGATTTGAACTCAGGTCCTCCTGACTTCAGGGCTGGTGCTCTACCCACTGCGCCACCTAGCTGCCCCTGTTTTCTTTCTTTTAAATAATTTTGACCTATATTTTCCTTTACAACATGACTAATATAGGAAATAAGTTTTGCATAACTACACATGTATACAGATTTAGAGGGAGGAAGGGAATTTGGAACTCCTTTTTTAAAACAAATGTAGACAATTATGCATTGATCAGTTATGGTGGAGGTGGGGAAGGGATAATTAATTCCAGACACAGGTGTAGTTTTTGTGGTACCTTGAGGTTGGAGCACTCATGGCAGTGGTAGAAACAGATGTCCCATAGATGTCATTCCATGTGTATCTGTGGAATACACAGTCTCAATGTACACTTTTCTGGTTACAGTTGCAAAAGTTTTCCTTAACACAAAGTTTTAATCCAGTCAATTTACTCTGGAGAAGAGCAGAAATGGTCCACTTTCCATTATTTGTGGTTACCTGCTGTTCTCTTTCATTATTTTTACTACACTCATTATATTTGTATTTAAATGATTTGGGCAACCTAAGAGCAAATGTACAAGTACAGATTCAGTAAAAATGAATTGCTTGATATTCATAAAGTCAATGTATATCAAGCATAGCAGTAAAACAAAAAATCTATATATTTAACCATTTTAAAGTTTTTTCCTTTTGTAATTTTTTTTTTTTTTTTTTTTGTTACTTGACTAACATGAGTGTGCTATAAAGTTAGCAGGGAAATAACTTGAGGTGAAGGCTAGCTTTGTTAAATGTCTCATCAATATGTGTCTCAAGTTGATGTGAATGAAATAAAAGTTTTATGAATGAAAAAATAAAAAATGTTGAAAATTGTTTTTACCTGTAATTGGAGAAGATAAAATACTAAAGAAAATAAAATAAAAAAGATAGGGAACACTTTTCAAGATATCTCAAAGGGAAGATTTTGAAGGAATAGAAAAACTCAAAAAAGGCATTACTTAAAAAAAAAAGCTACTGTGAAAATATCAGTAATTACTAACTTATATGCATAAATATATTTTGTCTTTATTAGATTTTTGTCTCTTCTTCAACAGAATATCTTGCATTCAGTGTTAAAATAACACAAGATTCCTTCAGAAATATTTAATAGTTATGATCAAAGCAAATGATTCCTAGTATTTAATTTCCCATAATGGGTTTGTCCCCCAAACCATCATTGAGAGAAATTTTCTGGACTACATTTCTTAAAAAAAAAAATTATGTCTGGCTACAGATAGGAGATGTTACTGGGTGCACATTCTGATTTAATGGATGAATAAATGAATGAAAACGCATCTTTAAGTGCTTACTAAGTGCCAGACACTATGCAAAATGCTGAGAATACAAATAAAAAATGAATCAGTTCTTGCTGTCAAAGAATTTACATTCTAAAGGGGGAGGCAAAACATAAAGGAATAGTGGCTAACGAAGGATGTTTTGCTCTGGGAAGTCACAAGGATGGTGAGTGGAACAATAAGCCTGTTGATTGACATGACCTTCTCAGAAACGGTGTTAGTAATGATTTCATTACAATTTTAACAGTAAAAAGTGGGAAAAGAATGAGAGAATTTGAGTGTGGTGGCAAGGTGGGAGATGATTGGGTGAAGAAACATGATCCCAGGAAGATCAGAACTGGTATGTTATAGGGATGGAATATGATAAAAGAAAAGAAGATTAAAAAATAAGACTTTCTGAGCTGTGATGGTGAGAGGAGATAGAGAAGTTTTCAGCATCTCAGTGTTGTTTATGGGAATTCATCCTGGATGATTATGGATTAATTACGGGTGTTAAAAGTTATTAGACCAAGTTAAAATTAGTCAATGGTTTTTTATTTCTGGCAGGGAGAAAAAAGAATCATAGGCTACCTTTATATTTTAGAGTGTATTTTGCTTGCTCTACTTGCCTCACTGCCATGAAGTGGGTAACTTGTTTATTTCTGTAGCCTCTATTCTGGTGGAGTACATTGAAAAAAAAATTTGGCAGCCTCTTTTTGCTCCCAGCATGAACTCTCTTCCCAGACCAGGCAATTTGATTCAAATGTGATTGTATATCAAGTCTAATTGTGAATCGACATTGTGTACTATGCAGAAGTAATCTTGGTGAAAGGAACAAATGCATTGAAGGGTGTTGTGTTTTTATGTGAGTTGAAGTGTTTTGAATGACATGCTAGAATGGCTCATTAATTACCATGGCTTTTTAGTTACTGGAAAATTGGCATATAGTAGCAGAATGTAATTGTCATTGAATATTATTGAATGTTTTGATTGGGCAGGTAGGTAGTGAAGTGCACAGAGTTCTGGAACTAGAATCACAAAGATCTGAGTTTAAAACTGACTTTGGACATAAATCATTTAATCTCTGTTTGCCTTAGTGTCCTCAACTCTAAAACAGCACCTATCTTTCAGAGTTGTTGTGATGATCATTTGAAATCTGTAAAGTGTTTAGTGCAGTGCTTGGTCATGTGGTGCTATATGGATGCTATATGAATGGAATTTATTGTTGCTATTGTTATAAGTGGTGATTAAAAAAAAAAAAAACTTTACAACTTTTGAAAACCCCAGAGGAATGACAGCTACCTACTAAAAAAATATGTGAGAAGTCTTTTGGCAGAAAAAATTATGGGACTGATCATGGGTTATTCTCTTGTGTTTTTGTACCATGGAGTAAGCATTGGGAGGGGAGGAGAGCAAGAACAGCAGAAAAGAGATCCCAAGTGTCTCTTTACTGGGATAATGAATCAGAAAGGAAATAGGTAGAAGGGGTATGATGGAGCTGGCTTCAGACTGGAATTTTCAGGGAGAAGTTATACTTCAGAAACTAGCAAATGCTACAAATCATGGTTTGATTTATTCTTTTCTTGGTTATCTACTCTTGAAGAGGGAAGAATGATGTCATAATTGCCAAGGCAGAAGAGAGTGCTCAGGAGGAAAGGCTGGTCAAAAGAATTAAAAAGAAACAACACAGAGAGATTGACTCTCTTCTTGGAAAAAAGTTCTTAGTCAATTGCTTCTATATCTTCCTGACTCCAAATGGGATTTTTTTGGCAAAGATACTGGAATGATTCATTTTACGGATGAGGAAATTGAGGCAAACAGGGTTAAGTGATTTGTCCAGGGTCATAAAGTGTCTGAGACTAGATTTGAATTAAGCTGCTCTTGACTTCACACCCTGTGCTCTATCTGCTGAACTACCTAGCTGCTCCATTAGGGAAAAAAAGGAAGCACAGATAATATAAAGATAAAACTGAAACATTTCCTGCCCTCAAGGAATTTGTATTTTTAAGTTATATTATCATTTTGGAAGATCCTCCTCTTCCTCTCCCTCCTCATCGTTACGAATCTCCTGTATAGTCTAAGCCTTAGACATTTTTTTGTTTCTTAATCCTTAATAATATTTTCCAACATTCTTCTCATCTTCCTCTTCTATAATCAGGTGTGTGCTGAAGCTAGCTCTAACTAGCTTTTGATGGTTAAATTTTTAGTGTGAAAATTTACATTTAGGCCTTGTTCTTCTGATTATCTGGACTTGAGAAAATATGCAGATTAACAATTAATTATATAATTATAATTATATATAATTAAAATAATTAATAAGGTAGATAAAACATAAAACTATATGTGCCTACATCTACCCTTGTTAAACATTGACCAGTTTATGCAGACAGAAGGTCTTGCCTTCTTAAGGTCCTATCTATCTACTGAAGATATAGTTTGTGTTTGCAGTCATCATGTTTTTAAGATAGATTTTTTTACTTAGCTCAGAGGACCTTACATAGCATTTCTCAACTTCATTGAGAAGGTACATAAATTATAAATTACAATTATTTTCATGGTTCTGTTTTTGTTTATATTTATCCTGAGCACTATAGGGCAAACTTCCAAGATTCCCATGAAATAATTTTGTTATCTGTGAGCCCATGAGGCAACCTACAATTTATTCCTCATTTGCTTCTCCAAGGAAAATTGATGACACATCTTTCATTTAGTTGCAACTCATACGTAAACTGAAGAAGTTAGATTAGATAACCTTGACAAATTGTTTATTGACTAGACAGATATAGTCAGGGATGCACTGGAGCCATCTCAAATCTGCTGGTGAGAATTGATTGTTAAATTTTCAGTGCAAGCATTTACATCTCAGAAACTATCAAATGCTACACATCAATACTTGATTTATTGGTTGTTGTGGTAGTTGTCATCATTTAAACTTAAAAAAAGAATGGATGGAAAAAATGTTAAAAATGATTAAACTTAAAAGTGTGTATATACATTTCTCCCCTCCTCCCAGAGAGACATTTGTTAAACATTTACCAGCATAGCCCTGAACTGTGAAAAGGATGTTAAAAGGATATGAGGTGTACACTGACACAGCTCCAAAAGCAATGGCTAGGTGAATTTAATCTCCATTCCAAAACTGGAAAGCAGAGGGGGTGCAGGAGGGCGAGGGGTCAGGGAGATTTAAATAAAAGATCATGAGAAGTACAAAGTGCTTGAGAGTTAACAAAATGGAAATATTATATCTGGCTTTGAGGATCTGGAAAGATGACATTTGAACTGGACTTTAAGGGATTTTAATGGTCAGGAATGAAGTTGTAGGTGGTCAGGACTTGAAGATGGAAGGACATTTCTGGAACAACAACAAAAAAGTGCTTAATGACATTGATATAGGAAATCAAAGGACAACTAATCCCTTGGGCATAGGAAACATAAAGGCAAATGGGATGAAATAAAGCTGGAAAGGTGGGAGATAGATTTTAGAGGGCCCTATGTGACAGGCTAAGAAAGCTGGTCTTTTTATGGGGAATCTACTGGAATTGTTTGAGCAAAAGAAATTTTAGTAGCATTATCCATTAGGAAGATTAATCAGGCAGGAGCATGGCATACATTGGAAAAGGGAGATTAAAGGTAGGGAGGCTATTATAATAGTCTAAGGTAAAACTAATGAAAGACTGAACTTGAATGATTCAAGTATATAAAAGGTTGTCATATGAATAAGAGGTTAGACTATTACTGCTACTTCAGGAAAGTAAGGGCTTAAGAACCCTATCATAGAACCACTGAATTTCAGAGTTGGAAGTGACTCCAGTAGGAATCTAATTATTTCCCCCCAACTATTGATTTGTTATTCCTTACTCTATATGGACTTTCTTTCTTCTTCTTTTTTTCTTTGTAAATAGTATTTTTTTTTCCAATTACATGTAAGGATAGTTTTCAACATTCATTTTATATAAAATTTTGAATTACAGTTTTTTCTTTCTCCTTCCCTTCCCTCACCCTTCCCCAAGATGGCAATCAATATAATATAGGTTATACATGTGCAATCATGTTAAACATATTTCTATGTGGGCTTTCATCATGTCTCTAGTTGTTAGTGTTCTTATCTTTTCAAAGTTACTTTGTATAGACTTTGATTTAATTATGGGGTACATGCTGTATTTCTCAAAAAGTGGTTAAGCTCCTTGAGGACAAGGAGTACTTCATTTTTTGTTTGTATATCCACAGCAGCAGAACCTTGTACACAGCAGGTGCTTAATACAATTGTGCTCTATATTATCTTTAGCTCTTGTTTCTTTAAGAATTTTCCCTCAACAAGGAATTGGAAATTGAATGGATGCCCCTCAATTGGGAGAATGATTGAATAAGCTATGGTATATGAACATAATGGAATATTATTGTTCTATAAGAAATGATGAGCAATGCAATTTCAGAAAAACTTGAAAAGACTTATGTGAACTGATGCTAAGTGAAGTGAGCAGATCCAAGAGAGTATTGTATACAGTGACAAGATTACATGATGACCAATTGTGATAGACTTAGCTCTTTTCAACAATGAAGTGTTCTAAGACAATTCCAATAGACTTGGGATGGAAAATGCCATCAGCATCCAGAGAAAGAAATATGGAGACTGAATGTGGATGCAAGCAGTCTTTTCACTTTTTGATCTGATTTTTCATGTACAACATGACAAGGAAATATGTTTAAATGGATTGCACATGTTTAACCTATATCAGATTGCTTGCTTTCTGGGGGAGGGGAGAAGGGATGGAGGAAGAAAAATTTGGAACATAAGATCTTACAAAAATAAATGTTGAAAACTATCTTTACATGTATCTGGAAAAATAAAATACTTCTGAGGGGAAAAAAAAAGAATTTTCTCCTATCTATAAGTCTGAAATGTCTTTTCTTCTCCTTTCTCTCTCTCTCTCTCTCTCTCTCTCTCTCTCTCTCTCTCTCTCTCTCTCTCTCTCTCTCTCTCTCTCTCTTTGTTGAGACAATTGGGGTTAAATTGGGGTTAAGTGACTTGCCCAGGATCACACAACTAGGGAGCCTTAAGTGTCTGAGGCCAGATTTGAACTGAAGTCCTCCTGACTTAGGGTTGGTGTTCTATCCACTGTGCCACCTAGATGCCCCCTTTTCCTCTCTTTTTTAAAAAAAAAAACTTTCCTGTTAAGGACATGACTTTATGTTCTTTTTAAAATTTTAAACATATTTTTCTAAATACATGCAAAGATAGTTTTCAGCAATAATCTTTGCAAAACCTTATATTTCAATTTTTTCTCCCTCTCTCCACCCCATCCTATTCCCCTAGATAGCAAGTAATCCAATATAGGTTAAACAAGTGCAATCCTTCTAAATGTATTTCCATATTTGTCATGCTGCATAAGAAAAATGAAACCAAAGGAAAAAAAACATAAAAAAGAGGTTGAAAATACCATGTTTTGATCTACATTCAGTGTCCATAGTTCTTTCTCTGGATGCTGATGCATTTTCCATCCCAAGTCTATTGGAATTGTCTTAGAACACTTCATTGTTGAAGAGCTAAGTTTATCACAATTAGTCATCACCTAATCTTGTTACTATTCTCTTGGTTTCACTTAGCATCAGTTCATGTAAGCCTTTCCAAGCTTTTCTGAAACCAGCCTGCTTATGACTTTATGTTCTTTAGTAGCACTTCCTAGGTTCCTTTTGGAGGTATCATTTGTGGCTAAATGAATTCCTGGGAGGTGGGAGTAGACATTAAATAGGTTTAACAGGTGTAGGGATGATTAGTCTCACATGCTGGATTTGTGGCACATGTGGTAAAGAAGTTTAGAGCTAGAGAGGACCTTGGAAATGATCCAGTCCACTCCACTCCTGCTACACATTAAGAAATTTAGGTCTAGAGTGAGTAAAGTTCCTTATTTGAAGTCAGACAAGTAAAATAGAAAATAACAGAAACAGGATTCAAATTCAAGTTCTGTGACTCCCAGAAAGTGTCTGAGACAGAAATTTGAACTTAGGTATTCCTGACTCCCAGCTCAGCACTCTATCCTCTGTGCTACATGCTGCCTCAGAACTGGAATTATTTGAATACATTATGGTATATGAATATTATGGAATATTATTGTTCTGTAAGAAATGACCAGCAGGATGATTTCAGAGAGGCCTGGAGAGACTTGCATGAACTGATGCTGAGTGAAATGAGCAGAACCAGGAGATCATTGTACATGGCAACAATAAGACTATATGATGATCAGTTCTGATGTACATTGTTCTCTTGAGCAATCAGATGTTTCAAACCAGTTTCAATTTTTCAGTGATGAAGAAAGCCATATCCACCCAGGGAGAGGCCTGTGGGATCTGAGTCTGGACCACAACATAACATTTTCACACTTTCTGCTGATGTTTGCTTGCATTATGTTTCTCCTTCTCAGATTTTTTTTCTTGTAGATCCGATTTTTCTTGTACAGCAAGATAACTATAAACATATATTTGATTTGTCAAGTATTTGAACATAATTAACATGTATTAGACTTCCTGCCATCTAGGGGAGGAGCTGGGAGGAAGGAGGGAAAAATTTGTAATAGAAAGCTTTGCAAGGGTTAATGATGAAAAATTACCCATGCATATGTTTCACAAATAAAAAGCTTTAACAAAAAAAGAACTGGAATTATAACCTTTAATCCTAATGCTGTACAGTGTTTCTACTGGGCTTATATCCCAAAGAGATTTTAAAGGAGAGAAAGGGACCCACATGTGCAAAAATGTTTGTGGCAGCTCTTTTTATAGTGGCAAGAAACTGGAAACTGAATGGATACCCATCAATTGGAGAAGGGCTGAATAAACTATGGTATATGAATGTCATGGAATATTATTGTTCTGTAAGAAACGACCATCACGATGATTTCAGAAAGGCCTGGAGAGACTTGCATGAATTGATGCTGAGTGAAGTGAGCAGAACCAAGAGATCACTGTATACGGCAACAGCAATATTATATGATGATCAATTCTGATGGATGTGGCTCTTTCCAATAATGAGATGACTGGGGCCAGTTCCAATGATTTTGTGATGAAGAGAGCCATCTGCACTCAGAAAGAAGACTGGGAACTGAGAGTGTATCACAACATAACATTCTCCCTTTTTTTTGTTGTCGTTCATTTGCATTTTGTTTTCTTTCTCACTTTTTTTTCCCTTTTTAATCTGATTTTTCTTGAGCAGAAAAATATGTTTATATGTATTAGATTTAACATATATTTTAATATCTATAACATATATTGGATTGCTTGTCATCTAGGAGAGGAGGTGGGGGGAAGGAGGGGAAAATTTGGAATACAAGGCTATGCAAGGATCAATATTGAAAAATTATCTGTGCATGTATTTTGAAAATAAAAAGCTTTAATACATAAATAAAAATAAAAACTGAGTTCCAATTTCCCTCCTTCTAAATTCTCTCCCTCTAAATATGTATGTGTGTAGTTGTACTATATGATGATCAATTCTGATGGACGTGGCTCTCTTCAACAATGAGATGATTCAAAGCAGTTCCAATTGTTCAGTGATGAAAAGAGAGCCATCTACACCCAGAGAGAAGACCGTGGAAACTGACTGTGGATCACAACATAGCATTTTCACTCTTTTTGTTGTTTGCTTACATTTTGTTTTCTTTCTCATTTTTTTCCTTTGTCATCTGATTTTTCTCATGCAGCATGATAATTGTATTACTATGTATACATACATTAGATTTAATTATATATTTTTAAACATGTTTAACATATATTGGATTACTTGCCATCTAGGGGAGGGAGTGGGAGGAAGAGAGGGAAAAATTTGGAACATAAGATTTTGCAAGCATCAATGTTGAAAAATTATTCATGTGTATGTTTTAAAAATAAAAAAATAAAGGAAAAAATCATAGCTATAGAATATTAAGGCTGGAAGGGATTTTGGAGGATATCAAGCTTCAGGAGAGAGTAGATCTTTTTATTATTCTAACCAAGAGGACAAGCAGTTGTAACAATACCATTCAACAGAGGGTCAGTCATTAGTTACTGTGACTGTTTTTTTCTTCCTTGGGCTCTTATTGTATGATCCCTTACTTATTTGATAGCACTTTTTCATACATCTAGAATGCAGAGACAATATTAATGTCCTTGAAAAAGAAGTAGCTGCTTCCTCCTCAGTTCAATTCTTTCCTCTTTGGGAATATCCTCATATCTTTTACTCAGAATAAAATTGCTTTAATGATGATTTCTCTTACATTATTCTTAGTTTCCCATTCTTCAGTCCTTCAATTTCCTGGTTAGGTAGAATTTTCTTTTGCTACTTCACAAAACTTTTCTTTGTTTTCATAGTGAACTCTGACTTCATTTTTTTTTTTATTAAAGCTTTTTATTTGCATGACATATGATGGGTAGTTCTTCAACACTGACCCTTACAAAGCTTTCCTTTACAAATTCCCCCCCCATCCCCTCCCCTCCCTTAGGTGTCAGGAAGTCCACTACATGTTAATTATGTTAAAATACTTGACAAGTCGAATATATGTATACATATTTCCACACTTATCTTGCTGTGCAAGAAAAATCATATCTACAAGAAAAAAAAATCTGAGAAAGGAAACCCAATGCAAGCAAACCAATAAAGAGCATGAAAATGTTATGTTGTGGTCCACATTTCATATCCCTCTCTCTGGGTGTATATGGCTTTCTTCACTGAACGATTGGAACTGGTTTGAAACATTTCATTGTTGAAGAGAGCCATGTCCATCAGAATTGATCATCATATAGTCTTGTTGCCGTGTATAATGATCTCCTGGTTCTGCTCATTTCACTCAGCATCAGTTCATGCAAGTCTCTCCAAGCCTCTCTGAAATCATCCTGCTGGTCATTTCTTACAGAACAATAATATTCCATAACATTCATATACCATAATTTATTCAGCCACTCTCCAATTGATGGGCATCCATCCAGTTTCCAGTTTGTAGTCACCACAAAAAGAACTGCCACAAATATTCTTGCACATTGGGGCCCTTTCCTTCCTTTAAGATCTCTTTGGAATATAAGCCCAATAGAAACACTGCTGGGTCAAAGGGTATGCACAGTTTGATCACTTTCTGAGCATAGTTCCAAATAGCTCTCCAGAATGGCTGGATCTGTTCAGTTCCACCAACAATGTATCAGTGTCCCAGTTTTCCCACATCCCCTCCAACATTTGTTATTATCTTTTCCTGTCATTTTAGCCAATCTGACAGGTGTATAGTGATACCTCAGAATTGTCTTAATTTGCATTTCTCTGATCAATAGTGATTTGGAGCCCCTTTCATATGACTAGAAATGGTTTTAATGTCATCAGCAGCATATCTGTATCATAGAAGCAATTTGGTAGTATACCTTCTTTCCCTATTCTTTTTTTTTTAATTAAAAGCTTTTTATTTACAGAACATATGAGTGATTTTTCTATATTGACCTTTGCAAAACATTTTTTTTTTTTGTTCCAAGCTTTTCCTCTCTTCCCCCCACCTCCACTCCTAGATGACAGGTAATCTAATACATGCTAAATATATTAAATTCTATGACAAAATTTCCCTATTCTTTTAAATAATTTATTTCCTCTTCTGTTAACCTGGGCAATCTATATTTTTGTAGATATTCCTCCATTTCATTTAGATTATCAAATTTATTGGCATAAAGTTGGGCAAAGTAACTCCTAATTATTACTCTAACTTCCTCTTCATTGGAGGAAAGTTCTCCCTTATCATTTTTGAGACAAACGATTTAATTTTCCTGTTTCCTTTTTCTAATCAAATTAACTAAAGGCTTATCTATTTTGTTGGTTTTTTCATAAAACCAACTCTTAGTTTTATTTACTAATTCAATAGTTTTCTTATTTTCAATTTTATTAATCTCCCCTTTTATTTTTAGAATTTCTAATTTGGTATTTAATTGAGGGTTTTTAGTTTATTCTTTTTCTAGTTTTTTTTTTTAAATAGTAATACCATTTCATTGATCTTCTCTTTCTCTATTTTATGCAAGTAAGCTTCTAGAGATATAAAATTACCCCTCATAACCGCTTTAGCTGTGTCCCACAAATTTTGGTATGTTGTCATATTATTGTCATTCTCCTGGATGAAATTATTGATTGTGTCTGACTTCATTTTTAAAAAAGAACATTTCATTCTCCCTGATTACCTGTAAAGTATAGTGGTTTTCTTCAAGCCCTTATACCTTCTTTTCCCTTCTGGGAGGGAGAACAATCTGTAAGTAGTAACAACAATCAAATCTGCTTTTTATTGTTCTTGTTAGGAGATGTATTTTTTATCTAGTCTTTTCACAATCCCATCCATCTTACATGAAGCTGTCAATTTGATATTCCTAAAATATATGTGACCATGTCACCATCTTTCCGCTCCCTTTTCCCCCCCCCAGAAGAAAAAGAAATCTTTAGTTATTTCCTTTAGAACAAAATACAAAATCCTTAGCTCTCCCACAAGCTAGCAGTCCCACACATTTTCCTGTCTTGTTTTCTATTATTCTCCTTTTACATTCTCTGTTCTTGTCAATCTAAGCTTTTAGCTGTACTACATTTCCAAATTCTCTCTCCTGTCCCCATTCTTATGTATAAGAAAGCATAATCTAAAATGCATTTCCTTTTCACTTCAAGGTTTTGGAATCCAAAGCTTCCATCAATATACAATTCAGGAGTCACTCCCTATGTAAAGTTTTTTCTGACCCAAATTGTGAACAGTTTCCCTTTTGAAATTATTTTATATTATTTTGCAGTTCAAGATGAATAAAAAGAAAACTAGAAAAATAAATTACATGGGAATTAATAACATCTGAGAAGAAAAATAAATGAGAATGAATGGACAAAGAAAAAATACTAGTAAGACTCAAATGGAGTGGCTGAAAAATTGTATGACACTTTATGTGTCAAAATTAATTTAATGGTTAAAACATATGAACAGACAATTTTCAGATCAAGATATTAAAGTCATTTCTAGCCATAGGAAAAAGTGTTCTAAATCATTATTGATTAGAGAAATGTAAAATAAGACATCTCTGAGGTACCACTTCACACCTCTTAGATTGGCTATGATAGGAAAAAATAATGATAAATGTTGGAGGAGATGCAGGGAAAATTGGGACACGTTGTTTGTGGAGTTGTAGAATAATCCAATCATTCTGGAAAGCAATTTGGAATTATGCCCAAAGGGCTATAAAATTGAGTATACCCTTTGATCCAGCAGTGACATTACTGGGTCTGTATCCCAAAGAGATCATAAAAGAGGGGAAATGACCCACAAGTGCAAAAATGTTTGTATCAACCTTTTTACAATGGTAAGGAACTGGAAACTAAGTGGATGCCCATCAGTTGGGGAATGAATGAATGTTATGGTATATGAATTAAATATTCTTTTTCTATAAGAAAAGATTAATAGGCTGATTTAAGAAAAGCCGGGAAAGACTTATATGAACTAATGCTGAGTGAAGTAAGCAGAACCAGGAGAATATTGTATGCAGTAACAAGATTAAGTGATAATCAATTGTAATGGACTTGGCTTTTTTTCAACAATGCAGTGATTCAAAGCAATTCTAATAAATTTGGGATGGAAAATGCCACCAGCATCCAGAGAGAGAACTATGGAAAATGAATATAGATCAAAGTGTAGTATTTTCACTTTTTTTTTGTTTTTTTTTCTCTTTTGGTCTTATTATTTTTTTGCACAATGCAATAAATATGGAATATGTTTGAAAGAATTGCACATATTTAATCTATATTAAATTACTTAAATTGTCTTGGGGAAGGGAGACAGGAGGGAGGGAGGAAAATCTGGAATACAAAGCCTTACAAAAACGAATGTTGAAAACTATTTTTACTTGTATTTGAAAAATAAAATATGATTGAAAAATTTAAAAAGTTAATTTAAATATAAATAATTTCTCAACAAGTTTAGTGCCTAGCACACAGAAAGTGCTTTAAAATGATTATGTTTGATAAGTGTGGAAATATGTATACATATATTCCATTTGTCAAGTATTTTAACATAATTAACATGTAGTGGATTTCCTGCCATCTAGGGGAGGGGTGGGGAATAGGGGGAAAAAATTGTAACAGAAAGCTTTGTAAGGGTCAGTGTTGAAGAATTACCCATATATATGTTTTGCAAATAAAAAATTTTAATAAAAAAATTTTTAAAAATGATTATTGTTGCATTCATGTTGAGTGTTGAGCTTTTAATAAAACATTTCATCACATAATTTAAATAAATTAATATATTATTTTTCACTTACTTATATGTGTACATGTATTTTTCCAGTAATGTAAGCTCTTTGAGGGTGGTGGCTATTTCATTTTTGTCTTTTTATCTGTGTGGAATAGTTTCATATACATAGTAGGCCTTTAATAGATGTTTGTTGAATTAAATTGAATACTGATTAATTCTATGTCAACTCTCTATGTAGTTAGCCCCTTCTCATTCTAAATCAATTAACAGTCATACTTTTTCCTTGTCTTACAGATTTTTTTATCCTCATTCAGTAGGTGTTTTTTTTTTTTTTTTTTTTTTTTTTGTATAATTCCTTTATATTTTAGCCAAGTTCTTCTTTTCTTTTCCTGGAGTGGGCCACCTATGCCAGTTAGATTGCCATTGGATTTTTGGGAGTCTGTCCCTGGTTTGAGGGGAATGTTCTTACTATCCTATCAATTTCTAAAAACAAAGTCTATGTGGCTAGTTGATATCCAGTGATAAATACTGAAGGAAGAATACCAGTGGCAGTTCCTGAAACATATTATTATTAGAAAAATTATCACACTCCATTAGTGTGATCCATATTGCCACACTCCTCACCAACCTGATAGTCCAAGTATGGGTAGAAAGAACTTAAGAACCTGTGATACACTTTTAAATTTCCCGACCACAAATTCAATTTCTCTGTCACAATTCCAAATCTCTTTCACAATTCTTTCCTTTTCATCTCAAATCTTTCTCCTGCTTCTTCTTCCACCTACCTTTCTGTCTAGAGAGGCTCATTTCTAATCACAATCAATCAAAAGAAATGAGTTTAGCAATTTATTCAGGAAGAATCAAGTTGATGAAAAATGTATATTGCCCATATACATATATAACATGCAATTAGATGGGCAATCTATTGAATTAGTCCATAAATATTTATGTCTCAGAAAAACACTTAAGATGATTTTTAAATGGCTAGAAGTTTCTAGAGAGAACTTTTAATGATCTCAAATTGCTTGCTGTTGCAAAGTCTTTTTGACACTAATATTCTGGTGAAGCTATATGACCAAATATCATGAAACCTAAATAATTAAAACTATGAGCAAAACAAAATTCAGCACAAAGATGTGTGGTATGTAAAAGTTAACTTCAATATAATGTCAGTGATAATATTGAGAAATGCTGTAAAAGGCACTGGACTTATAGCACTTAAATGCTTTTCAATTAAATCATTTCAGTATGACTGGAAAAGGAGATGCACTTGCTAGGTGAAAGAGTTTTAAGGAGGTAAAATGGGACTTGAACAGAATTGGGTTTAAAGGAAACTGAATGCTCAAGTGATTGAAAGCAGATTTAGATTTAATGGAGATAAGAGCAAACCCTCCGAAAGAGAAATTTTTGGCAGTCCTTAGATGATGGCTATGCTTCCTCCTGGATAGTTAGTTACAGCTTAAATATGTCTGTAGATCCCAGAAGGCAGAATGTATTTTTGGCTGGCCAGAACCCTGAGGCAGTGTGACTGGTCACAGCCAGTTTTCTTTGATGCTAAATTAGGGATGTGACTGAGTTCTGGATGTAGCGTACAGCTCCAAAATATGTCCATAATAAATACACTTCAGAGACATGGGCATCTGCTTTTTTATTTCTATAGTTTCCTGACAAAGAATGAAAGGGAGTAAAGAAGATGAAAATATTCCAAAGATCTTCATGCTCCTTATATATAAACTGTTTTTTTTTCCTACTTGAACTTTCCGAGGCACTTCATTTATTGTAATGATCTCATTTTGTTTCCCCATGTTTCTTTTAACTCTCTTTTAAGATCCTTTATGCAATCTTCAAAGAAAGCCTGTGGCATGGAGTCCAGTTTATGTCTCTCTTTGGGGCTTTTTCTGGAGTTGCTTTATCTTTAGGGACCTCGGGATTTGAGGTCTATTCTTCCCTCTCTCCATAAAAGCTGTCTGTGGTGAGAACTCTTTTTGGTTTTTTATTCATTTTTTTTTAAAGGTGTGAGGTCTGTTCAAAGCAAAAGAGGGACAGCTGCTTCAATTTGCCCTAGGGCAGTTCTGCTGATTGGATTATTTCAGGTGCTGGGTGGTTCTGCTGATTGAATTATTTCAGGTGCTGTTCAATTCTGCTGATTGATTGATTGCTTTAGGGTGCTGTGTAATGGCAGCTAGGTCCAGTGCTCATCAGGGGTTCAGTGGTTCACAATCTACCCCCCACAAAAGGCAGATTTTCCAAACCACCTGCTTACAATCAGGACAGCTTGGCCCAAGAAGCCCACAGAAGACTCCCAGGTGTGTGAAAATCACAACGTTCCAACTCCTGTTCCAGCTCCCTGCTCCAGCTCCCTGCCTCCATCTCCTTGTGCTGCAGTCTGGGTTCAGCAGACCACCCCCCTGCCCAATTAAAACAGACCTGTTTTGAAGTTCTTCCAGAGTATCTTCTTCTAGAAATGTGTTGTCCTTCAGATATTGTGGATTTTTTTCACTTCAAAATCAGTCTAGAGGCTTCATATGTTGTTGGTTTGAGGGAAGATTAGAGGAAGTTACAGAGACTCCTCTCTGATCTCCACCATCTTTGGCACTTCATTTATTGTAAATATTTGATCCCATTCATTCCTCTTCTATCTTTATTTTTCTCTCGATGGATCACTACTTGCCAAGGATATTGTAGATTCATGAATTATATACCAACATATGAATTGGTAGAGGTTGGATCAGATAATCTTTTAGCAATTTCCAAGTTGTAATGATTGCATGATCTCAGTCTTCTGAGATCTTCCAAAGTCATGCCTTTATTGTCCTTCCCTACTCCTATATTAATAAGATTTTTTTCACTCTTCATTGAAAATCAAATGTAAATTCCTTTAGGGAGATTTCTAATCATGAAAAAAGTGGTGTCCATTCCCCATCATTCTTGCTGCTCACATAAATTAACCTTCATCGACTCACCAAATCTCATGGGATTTCAACTCACCCCACCCCATCTCGGCATTAAATAAACTCACTTTACCCCTCGGCTTGTACATAATCACAGAATATTAGAACCAGAAGGGAACTCAGAGATTAGCTAGTCCAATAGTTCCCAAACTCTAAGAGCATGAAGATCCCTTTTTAATGTGCCCAAATATTTAAAGGAATGTAATACTCTACTGCTCACCTCCAGTCTTAGAATCTCTGGTTTTCTTCAAGGCTCAACTCAAATGTCATCTTTAGTGGAGTTTTTCTGATTTCCAAATGCTAGAACTTTTTCCTCTAAAGTTATATCAACTCTATATGTATTTTGTACACACCTACTCATTTATTCATTAGAATGTAAGCTCCTTGAAGGCAAGGGCTATTTTGGCTTTCTTTTTACCCCCAGCACTTAAACATAATGCCAGACATAGTAAATGGTTAATAAATGCTTATTGATTGATTGATGGTTATACTTTTATTTCTTGGTTGAGAAAATATGACAAAAAGCTATCTGTTAAAGAATTTTTATTTTATTCATCACAATTGCATCTACACATATTTGTATAATAGTATATATAACTGCAAATCATTTAACTCATTTACACAAAGTATGTTTGTTTATTTGTGGATTCTCTCAAAACTGATTAGCTTGTTTGTATATATGTTTGCTTATTGTCTCTCCCATTAGATTGTGAGCTCCTCGAGAGAAAAGACTGTCTTTTACCTCTTTTGGTATCCCCAGTACTTTGCAGAGTGCCAGGCACATGGTAGACATTTAATAAATGTTTATTGATTGAATGTTATTATTGATCTTGCATTGATTCTGAGACTCCTTTGGGAGTAGGGACTCACAAGTAGGAACTATTGATATAGTGCAATGCTTCTCTGCCTCCCATATTATTTGTGAGAAAACTGAAAGCCAGAGGAGTAAAAAAACTTGAATCAGTACTTTCATCTATGATATGTTATAGTGGGCAAACTGAAAAATTCATATTTTATTACATATGTCTTTATTCACATTTTGTCATGGAATCAGATATTTGTATTTAGAATAGCCTTAGAATCCATTGAGTCCAACTTCTGCATTTTGAAGATGATTCAACTAAGACTGAAAATAGTTAAATGATTTGCCCAGAGTTTCACATAGCTAATAAGTGCCTGAGGCAGAATATGAACTTGGGTCTTCCTGCCTCCTAGCCAAAAATTCTATCCACTGCACTACCTGGCTGCCTCAGAACTAGGACTTTAATTGTTAATCCTAATGCTAAAAATCATTAACCATAGCATGTTAGAGCTGGAAGCAGTTTTGGAGATCATTGAGGTCAAACTCATCACTTCACAAATGGGACACTGAGTCCCAGGTCTGTGAAGTGACTTGCCTGAAGTCACAAAGATCATTGAACTATGGAGTCCATATTAGAAACTAGGACTCTTGATGAATAATTTTTTTTCTCCCACATTTGAAGATGTGCCAGTATAAAGAGGCCTGAGGGTCTCACAGTTTCTAAAAATTCAGATGCAGATATTAGATGTTTGAAGAAGAGCTAGGTTGAAATTGGTGAGAAACAGGAAGAATGATGGCAAGATTGTAATCATATCAAAAAACTATTTAATGGCACAGATCTCTTCTTCCTCATGAGGAATAATAAATTCATTTCTATGTGGTTTCCTTTTCAAATGATGTTGTCAGATTGGTTTCCAAGTAACTGTCTGAGAAAATTAAACTCTTGGTAATTATTTACCATGGTAAAGTTTAAATTTCTGTTATGATGAATTTTTCTGAGAGCTGGTTTTTTTTTAAATAATCATCCTCATTATTATTGTTGCTTTTGTTATAGCAAGAAGGGATCTCAGAGATTATCCATTCCAACATTCTCAAAAAAGGTTATAATGCATGGCCAGTATTTTTTTTTTATTAAAACTTTTTATTTGCAAAACATATGTATGGGTAATTCTTCAACATTAACCCTTACAAAGCTTTCTGTTACAATTTTTTCCCCCTATTCCCCACCCCTCCCCTAGATGGCAGGAAATCCACTACATGTTAATTATGTTAAAATACTTGACAAATTGAATATATGTATACATATTTCCACAATTTATCATTGTTGTGCAAGAAAAATCATATCTACAAGAAAAAAAATCAGATAAAGGAAACACAATGCAAGCAAACATCAATAGAGAGCATGAAAATGTTATGCTGTGGTCCACATTTCATATCCCTCTCTCTGTGTGTATATGGCTTTCTTCACTGAACAATTGGAACTGGTTTGAACCATTTCATTGTTGAAGAGAGCCATATCCATCTGATAGCTGTTTTTAAGACTTTCATAATGCTTAATTTTCAGATCTATCTAATTCACAAGAAAAATTATTACAGCCTTCTAAAACAAAAAAAAAATGCGTTAAACCAATGTTTTCCTATGGGCAGTCCAGCAAATAAAATACATTTTCCTTTGCCCTTCGGAATATCTGATTCCAGGCCCTTTGATCCTTCAGAGTAGAAGCTGCTAGGTCCTGTGTGATCCTAATTGTAGCTCCCTGATATTTAAATTGTTTCTTTCTGGCTTCTTGTAATATCTTTTCCTTGGTATGATAGTTCTGGAATTTAGCCACAATATTTCTGGGGGACTTAATTTTTGGGTTTCTTTCAGGAGGTGATCGGTGGATTGTTTCAAGAAGTATTTTGCCTTCTGGGTCTAAAATATCAGGGCAGTTTTCTTTTATGATTTCCTGGAATATAGTGTCCAGGTTCTTTTTTTCATCATGGCTTTCAGGAAGTCCTATAATTCTTAGATTGTCTCTCCTAGATCTATTTTCCAGGTCAGTTGTTTTTCCTAGGAGATATTTCATGTTTTTCTCTATCTTTTCATTTTTTTGTTTTTGTTCAACTGATTCTTGAAGTCTTGATGAGTCATTAATTTCCAATTGTTCGATTCTAATTTTTAATGTCTTATTTTCTTCAGTTACTGTTTTTAGTTCCTTTTGCAATTGACCAATTACATTTTTTTGTTCATTGCATTCTTTTTCCATTTTTTCTATTTTATTTTGCAGTGATCTCATTTCGTTTCCCCATGTTTCTTCTAACTCTCTTTTAAGATTTTTTATGCAATCTTCAAAGAAAGCCTTGTGACATGGAGACCAATTTATGTCTCTCTTTGGGGCTTTTTCTGGAGTTGCTTTACCTTTAGGGGCCTCAGGATTTGAGGTCTGTTCTTCCCTCTCTCCATAAAAGTTGTCTATGGTGAGAGCTCTTTTTGGTTTTTTATTCATTTTTTTTTTTTTTAAAGGTGTGAGGTCTGTTTAGGGCAAAGGTGGGACAGCTGCTTTAATTTGCCCTGGGGCAGTTCTGCTGATTGAGTTATTTCAGGAACTGGGCAGTTCTGCTGATTGAATTATGTCAGGGGCTGGGCAGTTCTGCTTTAGTTCACCCTGGGGGGTTCTACTGATTGAGTTATTTCAGGTACTGGGCAGCTCCGCTGATTGAATTATTTCTGGTGCTTATCAGTCCTGTTGTTTGATTGATTGCTTTAAGGTGCTGTGTAATGGCAGCTAGGTCCGATGCTCATCAGGGGTTCAGTGGTTCACAATCTATCCCCCTCAAAAGGCAGACCCTCCAAACCACCTGCCCACAATCCGGACAAATTGTTCCAAGAGGCCCCCAGAAGACTCCCAGGTGTGTGAAAAGCACAACGCTCCCACTCCTGTTCCGACTCCTGCTCCAGCTCCCTGCCCCGGTCTCCCTGCGCTGCAGTCTGGGTTCAGTAGGTCACCCCCCTGCCCAATTAAAACAGACCTGTTTTGAGGTTCTTCCAGAGTATCTTCTTCTAAAATCGTGTTGTTCTCCAGATATTGTGGATTTTTTTGCTTCAGAATCAGTCTAGAGGCTTCATATGTTGTTGGTTTGAGGGGAGGTTAGAGGAGGTTACAGAGACTCCTGTCTGATCTCTGCCACCATGGCTCCACCCCCGGATAAAATACATTTTCAAAAAAAAAAAAATCAACAATTTGTATCTCAAAGAAACTTTGACTATTGTACCTCAGAGAATTTTAATTTATTGAGCCATGTCATGTGGGAAGTAGCTCTTGCCTAGTTTATTACAGAATAAAGGTATACATGTTTATTATATACATGTTTTAATAACATATATAGGTATACATATTATATGCATATTATAACAGATATATACATATATATGATGAATTAGAAATGCAGCTTGTTCTTAGTAAAGAAAGTAGTGGAGAATATGTAAATTTAAATCTTGAGTTTGGCCTGGGCAAATCTTCAATGACTGGGCAAATCACCTTTCCTCAGTTTTCTCATTTGTAAAAAGATGGTGGAGTTGTAGGTTTCTATGCTTTCCGGCTGTAACTAAATTGTTCAGCGAGAGATTTTCCCCCAGAGCATCAAATGTAGAGGGTGCTAATAACATTTGCACCAGACTCCTCTGCCCCTCATTTTTACACACCCACTCCCCTCAAATAGAACTCCATTAAGCTTGACTACTTTACATTTTGGGTTGGATTAATTTGGAAGTCTCACTGAAGTTCTGGCTTCCCTCCCTAGTGGCGATGGGGAAATTGCCAGCCCTCTGTAGGAGTGTCAGTATCCTAGGCTAGATATTCTTTTCATGCACTTGTGTAGGGAAAGAGTGGAATGAATTGAGGGGATTGGGGGTGGAGGCAAGCAGAGGGGGCGGGGGTTACATTGTCCCAATTCCCCCATCCACTGCGCCGAGTCCTTTCCTATTGGCTATAATGTCCCAGATGGGCGGAGCCCTGAGACCCCATTCTACACCTCGTTTTAACCCAGTCTGTCTGGCTCTTCTTTAAGTGAGCCGGGCAGGTGTCTCGGATTAAGAACTTTGTGTGAGCGCTGGACTCTTGAGTCTCCTAGTCTTCCCTCCTGCTCCATCCTTTCATCTTTTATCCATCTATCCCTCTCTCCATCTCTTCCTCCTTCCATCCCAAAGCCGAGGAGGGTCTCAGGAGACAGACATATCCTTGGCTCGGGACTTGGCGGAAACTCGGGTCCAACAGGAGAGCAGCCCGAATAGAAGAGCGGGGAGGGGGGGCCGGGAGGACCACCCCTCGGAATAAAAAGAAAGCGTTGAGCTCAGCTCAGTCCGTAGCTAGTAGCCTCGGCCATGCAGAGCTGTGTCAAGTGGTGGGGGGGACTGCGCCTCGGCCGGGGGGTGGCGGCGGCCAGTGGCCGCCACTTGCCCGCAGGTCCCACTGGGCCGAGCCTCCTGGGGGGACGCTGGGCGCAACCGGGCCGGGACTACAGCGGCGCTGGCGGCGAGGACCGTAGCCCCAACCCTGGAGCCACAGTAACCTCCCGGCACATTGAGCAGCTACTCCCTAGGCACGATGACTTCTCCGAGAGGCACATTGGCCCGAGAGACAAAGAGAAGGGGGAGATGCTGCAGACCTTAGGACTGGCGGTAAGGTCCTTTCATTCCCATTCCCCTTTGGTTGTGCTCATCTCTTGCTCTCTCCTGAATTTCCCCAGTCTTTCTACCTCCTGTTTCTCCTAGCCACCCCTCGGCTTCCCCCATTTCAGGCTTTTTTGCCCCCACTCAGTCCGGCCCCTTTGGGCCTGGGCCCTAACTCCTTCTCCTCCAGGCAGCACCACTTTCCCCCTCTCTCAAATGGCTTTCTTTCTTGTCCCTGGCTCTGTCACTTAGCCATGCAAATCTTAAAACTTTGTTTCTTAGGGAGCTTATCTGAAAAGATTGTTGTCTGAGAAAGCGGGCCTTTTCAAGTATTAATAGTGGATTTGAATAGTTATTCCCTCCTGGTAAAACTAAATTCTATTGAGAGAGAGAGAGAGACAGACAGACAGACAGACAGACAGACAAAGACAGACAGACAGACAGACAAAGACAGACAGACAAAGACAGACAAGAGACAGACAGAGAAAGAACCAGCCCTTTACAACTGTTGATGCACAATGAGAGTCTTTGTTGTGTTTGTTTAAAGTGTTTCAAACTACTTAAATGAATTCCCCACAAGCCTTTATGGATTTTAAAAAATTACAAAAATAATTCCTAAAGAAATAGGCCTATTCATATTGTTTTTTTCTCTCTGTGTTTTTGGCTCTTTTAAAAATCTAGAGTATTGATGAATTAATTGAGAAGACAATCCCTGCCAGCATCCGCCTGAGAAGACCTTTGAAGATGGAGGACCCTGTTTGTAAGTAAACTATGGCAGTTATCAGGAGACTTCTGAGAAACTTTACCTTATTCTTGCTGCCTTTGATCTAACTAATCCATTCCATGTTTTAAAAGGAAGGATTTACTCTCAATTCAGCTTTGTTACTGCTCAGTACCATATATCTGCTGATTACAAGAATACCCAAAAGACAAATTAGCTGTAATGTGGGGGTGGGGAAATTGAAGGAAGAGATCCCTGAAATGAATTCAATATATATATATATATATATATTTTAAAAAAATATTTCAATCTAAGTTCTCCACCTCTCCATCCCTCACCCAAGGCCATAGTAGGGCTGGTTAAGAAGTACCATTGGTAGGAAAGATTAACACATTCTAAGTATCAACATTTTAACTCAGAGAGGAAATAAAGATGAATCCAAAGCAGTTTTTGGCCTGAAAGAATTTATTTAGAAGCACATACAAATGAATTGTGAAAGAAACTGTGTTTGCTTCCTTGTCCCTCCCTGGAGCTTTGAACTATTCTAAATTCTAAAATTTTAAATAGTCTGATGTTGAGAAACATTTATTCTCTGTAGTACTTTGATGATATGGTTCTACTTGATCCAACCAGAATGTACTAGATTTCTGGAGTTGAGAAATTTAAAAGAAAGGAAGCTGGGCCCAATTTGAAATAGTAAAGATAGTATCTCTTCTACTTCAAAATTTCTCTAAAGATAGTAGGCAGCTGGTTTTTCAAGTTTTAGGACCAGATGCACACATTAGACACACCTTCACTGCACTGGACCTGGGAGTCAGGGAGACAAATTCAAATCCAATTTCAGACATTTAGTATCTATATGATCCTAGACAAATAACTTAATCTTTTTGTCTTAGTTCTTTCATCTGTGAAATTGGGACAATAAGAATACCTATCTCATTGGGTGGTTATAAGGATAAAATAAGATAATATTTGTAAAGTGCTTTCAAACCTTAAGCAGCTGTATAAATGCTAGCTATTATTACTGTAGGGATTATAGTAAATTTATGATTTGAAATTCTATTTTCTCTGATAGGGCTCTAGATAATCATGATAAAATTTTTATGGCACTTCAAGGCTTGCCAAGTGCTGAGTATTTAATTTCTTCTTCACAACAAACTTGTGAGATTATGTACTAAGGGTATTTTAATTTAAAAAATACTTTTAAGATTTGTAGAATCATGTTATTCTTGTAACAAGGTTGCAATGTGAGATAGGTTCTAGTATTCCCATTTTACAGATGAAGAATGATTTACCTAGGTTAGCCCAGATAGTATACAAGGCAAGATTTGAATTCATGCCTTTTTTACTCCAAATCCAATATTCAAACTACTCATCAGCTTTGTCATCTCAATTACTCTTTTCAAATCCAGATCTTTGGATCTGAAGCTAAGAAAAAATGTGACGTGCCTTTTGTTACCCTAACATTGTGTTGTCTTCATTTATGCCATTCTAGTCACTGAGCATATTGCTCCTTTGTATCTGCTCTCTTGCTTCTGTATCAGTTCATAGAAGTCTTTTCACACATAGGGACACTTAGAGGTATCCAAGGTAGAATATGAACACAAGTCTCTGCTGATTTTAAATGTAGCACAATTTCTATTATGTGACTCTGCTTCTCTATTCTAACAGTGGTTGTAGAGGAGTAGAGATTTATTTAGGTTCTTGAACTCCAAATCCAGGTACTCTTTCTACTGTGATAGATTTAAAATCTGGTATAAGTCTGGGCTCAGATGCTCATTAGTGGGACTTGCCCACTTTCCTCTTGGGGTGTCAGTTTCTTTATCTGTGACAAAAAGGGCTTGGGAGAGAAGCTCTCATAATAGCTGTCTTCAATGTAGTACTTTAAGGTCTATAAATTATTTTATACATTTTTTCTCATTTAATTTTCACAGCAACCTTGTGATGTACCAACAAGTATTGCCATTTATAAAACAGGCCCCTTTCAGTTTTAAAATCCTATGACCCTATTTTTAAAAAAATTAATTAATTTTTTTTCCATTAACAAAAATATTTTTTCCCTCTCACCTTCCCTCTTTATTCCACTGGAGGAAATAAAGAATGGAATCCTAGTAACAAATATATATAGTCAAGCAAAATAAATTCTATATTGGCCAGGTTTGAAAAATGTGTCTCATTCTACATACTTAGCCCATCATTACCTTGTCAAGAGATGAGTAGCATTCTTCATTAATTTTCTTGCATCATGGCTGATGATTGTTTTTCAGAGTCCTAAAGTCTTTTTAAGTTGTTTATACTGTTGAAGCTAATATATGAATTATTGTCCTGGTTCTGCTCACTTCTCTCTGTATCAATTCATACAAGTCTTCCTAGGCTTCTTTAATATAATCCCCTTCACAATTGCTTATAACAAAATAGCATTCCATTAAATTCATGTACCATAATTTGTTTAGCCATTCTTCATTAGATGGGTACTCCCTTAGTTATTTGCCACTATAAAAAAGAGTTGCTTAAAATATTAAGATTAAAATATTAAGATATGTATGTGAATGTTATATATAAATTTCCATTCTCTTTGATCTTTTTGGAGTGTAAGTGGTATCATTGGATCAAAGCTATACTTTGAGACTATCTCTACTGACTAATTTGCTTTAGATATATACTTTTGTTCATTTAAAAGTCGCTGTGATATAAGAGAGAAACAGCCCTAGATTTGAATCTTAGGCACATAATTTCCCCCCCTCCCCCCGTAAAATGAGATTTGTTTTCCCCTCTATAAAATGAGAGGTGTTTTTTTTTTGGTTTTTTTTTTGTTTGTTTGTTTGTTTTTTTACAGTCCCTTGCAGCTATAAATCCTATGTTCCATTCGAAGAAACTCTTCTTTGGAATTTAAAAAACATTTTAAGTATGAAATATTATGATTATGGAAAGTAGGTCCCTCATAGTGGTACCTTCATGAGACTATTCTATCAAAGAACTTTTACAGGACATATTTAACTTGTTTAAAATAGCCCTTAAAATACTTGAAAAGCTATCCCGAAGAGTATTCAGTTTTTGAAAACCTGTCAATGTTGTTTCATTTTTGAGCTCCACTATGTTTTGTTTTGCTTGAATAATCTAAGCATAAGGGGATTCAGATCTCTCTGCCTCTTTCTCTCTTTGGTAGTGTGCTTATGGTAAGCAATTTGCAATTTGAGTGTAAACTTTAAACCCTGAAGCCTCTGTGGGGTTCTGGGCCAGTTCAATCTGGTTGGTTCAGGATGAGCTCCTAGAGCAGGCAGGGGCACACACACACAGCCAGAAGTGCTAGGGTACTAGATCTGGAAAAGGCTGGTTTTGTTTATGAACAGAACAATTGGTAAATAGTTTCTCAGAAATGTAATGCTTAACTTGGATACATCAGAAATGCATTGTCCCCCTTGAAATCATAGGCTGAGTGTGAATGATGACTAATGAATGTTTAATTCTTGGCAAGAATAAAGTACACGTGGGCATTGTTTCAGGTCAGTAGCAGATCAAAATTTGATTTGATGAAAATCTTCACAAATTGGGAATTCTGGACCAAACAATCATATGAATAACCCTCTTACCTTCCAATACCTTTCTGGCTGAGGATTAGCCAGAAAATTCTCAGTCTTGAGAGTTTTAAAGCTGAGTGCTGGAAAGGACATTATAGATCATTTAATCAGACCCTTCACTCCCTTCATTTTACAGATGAGAAACCAAAGGCTAGAGTAGTAGATTATTTGATCAGGTCCATAGGTAGTTAATATCTCAGGATTTAAGTCTAGTATTTAACTCCAAATCCACTGTTTCTTAAAAAAAATTCCAAACATTTTTAAGATGGCTGGAGACAGGAGAGAGAAACACTAATTACTGTGGAGGGGTCAGGAAAGGTTACCTATAGGAAATGACATGATTAAAACTTTCTCAAAGAAACCAGGAATTTTGATAGTTGGCTGGTGGTTTGGTGGTTAGAACACTGGATCGGAATCAAGAACTCATGAGTTCAAATCCAGCCTTAGACACTTACTAGCTGTATGATCTTGGGCAAAAGTCCCTTAACTTCTGTTTACTTCAGTTCCCTCATGTGTAAAATGTGGATAATAATAGTACCTACTTCCCAGGGCTCTTGTGAGGATCAAATGAAATAATATTTGTAAATCACTTAGTACAGTGCATGACACATAGTAGTGGCTTAATAAATGCTTCTTCCTTTCTCCAGAGGTGGGGAGATAATACATTTCAAGCACAGAAGCTAGACTTTGCAAAGTCAAGAAAGCAGGAAATTGAATATAGACAAAAGCAAGTAAGATAATTTGTGATATGAAGTATATGAGGCAGAGTAATGCAAAGTCATTCTAGAAAGATAGACTAGTGCCAAATAGAGTTTTTATTTTGTTCTGGAGGCTATTGAAACTTCCTGAATGGAAGAATGACCAGAACTTTAGGAATACCAATTTGGTATATGTGCAGGTGATTATTTGGAAGGGGAGAGTGAAAAACTAGATGTTCAAATAGGTTTATTTAGTAATCTATATGAAAAGTGAACACAGCTTTCAACTAAGTAGGTGACTGTGAGTTGAGAAAGGAAAGATACAAGAGAGTTGCCTAGATATAAATGGCAAGGTGACAACTTATATATAGGGACTGAGGGAAGTAAGTCATTCAGTCAATAAACATTTAAGTGTCTACTATGTGATAGACAGGGAGAATATAAAGTCAGGGATGACTCCTAGCTTTTGAATTAGTAATTAGAAGTAATTATTAGTAATTAGAAGGCTGTCGGTGTCCTTTATATAAAGAGGGAAGTTAGAGCAAAGGTCTTTGTGTATATAGAGTGTTTGGGATATCCATGGGACATCAAGTCCAAAAAAAGCAGTTGATATTATAGGACTGGAGCTTAGGAGAGCTTTTAACTTTCATTCATTATGTTATATAGACCTGACCCCTCTCGGAGCCAGCTTAGTCATATGGTACTTACCATACTAATGATTTTGACCAATCAAGTAATCAGTAAATATTTGTTAAATGCGTATTATGTGCCAGACACTGTGCTGAGTCCAAAGGATACAAAAACAGGCAAAAGATAGATCTTGCCTTCAAAGAGGTCACAATTTAATGGAAGACATAACATGTTACCAAACATTAATAAAAAGCAAATGATGGATAGAATAAAAATAAAACTATCCAAGGCAATGACTGCCCACATAACCGACTTTCTGCTTGTATAACTGAGCAAATTTCTTATCTTTACTGGATCTTAGTTTCTTCAAGGTTAAAATGAGATCATTAGAATAGAGGATGTTTAAGCATCCTTCCAGCTTTAAATGTTAAGATTCTAATTTACATGACTTAAGATGAGTGGGGGCATTGGAAAGTATAAAAATTGACTACCTCTGCCTAATGTCCCAGTTTATCCTGGGCACTCTAGGATTGGAAAGAAATCTTCCAATGATTGTGACTGGTAGGTAGGGAAGAGAGAACTTTGTTGCATAATCCTGCTGGAAGCATACTATCACACAACTCTATCTCTCCTTAGCTAACCCTGAGATTACCTGGGATAAGGCCAGTGCCTTTCCCCCTCCCCTTTAACCCCCTGGTTGATTGCAAAGTTACGTTATGGCCACTTATTAACTTTTTCATTAGGAAAAACATATTCCCAAGAACAGCTTGGCTGTGAATTCTTAAATTTATGGTAGGATTACTTAATTATTCCTGCTTTTCTAACACTCAACCTGTGAGGGTTATTATTATATATTGTTTGTTTTTATACTCATATTGATGATTATAGAATCAACAGGAGTAATAAGAATAAATTTGATGGAAATTTACCACCTTTTTGGCCTTGTACTTTGCAGTGATCATATTGTTGAAACAGATCATGGGATTTTAAAGCTAGAAGTGACCTTAAGAGACCAATTAGTACAAACACATTATTTAACAGATGAGGAAATTGAGACCCCCAAAAGGAAAGCTATTTGCTCTATGTTTTTCACCTTTTAAATGATAGAGCAAATGCTTGAACTCAAGCTTTTGAATTCCAAAGCCAACTTTCTCCTGGGTGATGTGCTTAGTCATGGGAGGTAATCTCCAGACCCCTCTCAGGGTCAGTCATATGGTATGTCCTTTATATAAAGAGGGAAGTTAGAGCAAAGGTCTTTGTGCATATAGAGTGTTTGGGATATCCATGGGACATCAAGTCCAAAAAAAGCAGTTGATATTATAGAACTGGAGCTTAGGAGAGCTTTTAACTTTCATTCATTATGTTATATAGACCTGACCCCTCTCGGAGCCAGTTTAGTCATATGGTACTTACCATACTAATAATTTTGACCAATCAAGTAATTAATAAATATTTGTTAAGTGCCTACTATGTGCCAGACACTGTGCTACATGCCTGAAGAGGCAAAAGATAGTTCTTGCCTTCAAAAAGCTCACAATTTAATGGAGGCACATCATGTTACCAAACATTAATTAAAAAGCAAGTGATGTACAGGATAAAAATAAAATCTTCAATGTAAAGCAAATTAGAAGCAGTAACTAAAAGAGGAAGAGAGAGGGCATTTCTAGAGGCATATATCTCATACTGTCATAATGACAGCAAGAAATCATATAGCTGAGAGCCAAAATGCTCTTTTGATATTTTTTTCTTTTAAATTAGCCTCACCATAAGAAAATAAAATAAAACATGAGAGTAAAGCTTTGGGGAGCTCCTTTCTTTCTTTCTTTCTTTCTTTTTTTTTTTTTTGAGTGAGGAATATCTATATTATTGCCATATGATTAAAGTCTGGGATTAGTCTTCAACTCAGACCAAGTTGGGGATGTTGATTTTGGACTCAGTTAAAAAGATCAGTTAGGGAAGAGGGAACAGGAATTTAGTGCAACTTAGCTCAATTCATCTGAATGAAAATTTTTATTGATTGCTTGCACTTCATACTAGGTATTGAGGGAAATGAAAGGTTTGGATAATCTAAGATCTGCCCATATGGAATTTATAGTCTAGTAGGGAGCTAAGGCCATATAGGAGTAGATACTTGGTGTGGTGGAGAGTGTTAGGTCTTTGAAATTAGGAAAGCTCATCTTCCCAAATTCAAATCTGGCTTACTAACTGTGTGACCCTGGGTAAATCACTTAGTCTTATTTGTCTCAGTTTCCTTATCTATGAAAATGAGTTGGAAGAAGAAATGCTTTTCCATTTCCTCTTTGCCAAGAAAATCCTCAGTGGGGTTATGAAGAGTCAGCCATAACCGAAAAAATGACTGAAAAAGACCATACATAGATAACTTCAATTTACATGATAACTGAATTACTAGAGAGGTGCAAAAGTAAAGCATACATTTCCTGTATATGTTCCTGGATGATCAGGATGAATTTTTAAGGCTTCTATAACTTTGTGGGCTTATGTTTGTTATTCATTTCTGAATAGAGTTCACAAGCAGTGAGGAAGAAAAGGTTGAAGGCTGATCTTGAAATCTGGAAGACTTAGGCACAAATCTGCCTGTGATGTATGACAGTGGACAAATCACTAAATTCTTACTCCTTCAAGCAATTATCTAAACTCATAAATTCCAGATAATCCAATATCTGAATAGATGGAAGGAAATTTCACGAGGAATTCCTATGGGGATGAAATCACAAGTCCAGACTGAATAAAGTTCATAAAACTGATTAAATTTCTTTTAAAGGCATTACACATTGATTGTATAGAGAGTGGAGCTGGAGGAGAAGTCTCAATCCATGCCTCTTTTCTAGGCACAGATGGGTGAGAGTGATTGCAATAGATAAACCAAGTGCTAGGACAAGTAGGTAGCACAGAGTGCTCTCTCATACAAGAATGTGGTTGTTTATATGTCTTGATTTTTCCTTTTTTGGGGATCATTTTTAAATCATCAAATAGTTAATCACATAGATATTTATCATTATCTACTCATCACATTTATCATTATCATTATTTTTTATTAAAGCTTTTTAATTTTCAAAACATGCATGGATAATTTTTCAACATTAACCCTTGCGAAACCTTATATTTCAATTTCTCCCCTTCCCCTTATCCCTACACCTAGATGGCAAGTAACCCAATATATGTTAAACATGGTAAAAATATATTATTATTTTTACCAAATTGAAAGGTACTGTATTTCACGTTGGCAAGGAAACAATACCAGTGTGGGCTCCCTCTTTGTGTCTAAGAACTTTTCAATCAGCCTCTAATAGAGGGGGAAAGAGATAGTATAGTGAAAAGAGAATTTATAGTCTAGTTCTGTTACTAATTATGTGACTTTAGGAGAAAGAAGGGAAAAAAACATATTAAGCAGCAACTATATGCCAGGTACTGTGCTAAACTCTTTTAAAAATACCATCTCATTTGATCCTCACAACAACCCTGAAGATAAGTACTATTATTATCCCCATTTTATAGCTGAGAAAACTGAAGCAGACAGAAATTAAAGGATTTACCTACAATTTTAAAGCAATTAAATGTCTGAGGCTAAATTTGAACTCCTTTCTTTCTGATTCTAAGCTCAGTTTTATCTACTGAAAAAAATCATACACAGGTAACTAATTCATAACATTACATGGATAACTATTGCTAAACAGATGCAAAAATAAAGATTACCTTTTCTATATATGTTCCTGAATGACAGGGATGAACTTTTAAGGCTTCTATAACTTCGTGGGCTTATGTTTGTTATTCATTCCTGGATAGAGTTCACATACAGTTATCTCTGAGCAAGCCATTTAACCTTACTCCAGGTATTTGCATTGGATAGTCCTGCCTTTTATATCTAAATCCTATATTAGCCAACTGGAAATCATATTGGAGGCCATTAAGAGATTACTATGTCTTTCTTTACTACTATGTTTTTCTATTGTAGGTAGCTCATTAAGAAACATTCTGTCCATTGCAGGAGGGAAGGAAATTATATTCCATCATCTCCTCCTTCTAACATATGGATTCCTATTTCATATTGTATGTATTGCCTTCTTCTAGAGCAGCAGCTCATCTGGAATTCAGAGTTTCCATGTGTAACCAGCAGTGATACATCCCTATAATCTTAGAAAAGATGAAGAAGTACTGCAAGATAGCCCCTGGGAGAAATTCAAAAAGGTGTTGAATTATCCCAAGAAGCACCCTATGTCAAGGGAGTGATGTATGGGTGAAGGATAGATTTTCCCCCCATATTGAAGGTACTACCTATTCCCATAGCTGTGTAAATTTGAATCTTAACATCAATTTGGAAAAAAAAAAAGCAGAGGGGAAGTGAAAAGCACAGAATAGCTGTCTCAGGATGTTGCATTAGAGGGAGGTCCATGTTGGAATTCAAATTCCAGGAAACAGTGGGAGGGGCACATGAACAGGGAAAGAAAGAAATGGAAAAAGACACCAGCATGACCCAGAATATACCATCATAATCTATACCACCAGCAGCTATAGAATTGCAATAGTTAGAACCAGAAGAGATCATAGAACTTATCCATTTCAACTTCTTTACTTTAAAGGCAAGGAAACTCACAGAAATAGAGTTTCTGAAAAAGCAGAGAATTTGAACACAGATCCTTCTGACTTCCAACTCAGAGCTATTTTCATTGAATAAGAGTGACTTTGATATTAATGAAACTTATTTCTAAGACAAATCAGCCAGCCAGGAAAGAGAAATTCACAGGGTGTCAGAGCTGAAAAGGACCTGTAAAATAACAATACCTGTCTGTATCCCATTTATCACAAGTTTGCCCAGAAGAACAAATAACATAATATGACAAAAACACTTTACAGAGATTCAATGTAATGAAAGGATTAAAAATACCTGAGTTTAGGAGCAACTAGGTGGCATAGTGCATAGAGCACCAGCCCTGAAGTCAGGAGGATCTGAGTTCAAATCTGGCCTCAGACACTTAATACTTTCTAGCTGTGTGATCCTAGGCAAGCCACTTAATTCTAGTTTTCTCAGCAAAAAACAAAACACAAACACCTGAGTTTGAGGCAGTTTGGTTTAAGGAAAATACTAGACTTGGCTTGTTACTGTAACTGTGTAAATCACTTCACTTGTCTAAGTTCAATTTCCTCATCTATAAAGTGGAATATTAATATTTTCACCTATGTATCCCAACACAGAATATTGGAAAGAACAGGGAGATAAGGTGCTCAAATTTTAGAACTGCTACTTTTTGGGTGTACATATATGAGATAATTGGGGTTAAGTGAGCAGGGTCACACAGCCAAATAAACGTTAAATGTCTGAGGCTGGATTTGAACTCAGGTCCTCCTTACTCCAGATCCAGAGCTACATCCTCTGCAACATCTAGCTGCCCATTCTGGTACTAGACATGTGACTGAAAAGTTTCTGCCTCAGTTTCCTTATCTATAAAATGGAGACAATAATCCTATTTCACAGGGTTGTTGTGAAGTTCAAATGAGATATTATATTAAAGTGTTTTGCAAATCTTAAAACATATAAGTTACTTCATCTCCCTCAGCTTCAGTTTTTTTCTCTGTAAAATGGGGCACTGGTCTAGGTGTTCTTTAAAAATGTTTTCCAAATTTAAATCATATTGTACTCTTTCAGTTTATCAAATTATTGAATTTAACATTAGCTAGGGAAAATACTAGTGTGGATTTCATTGATCTTAACATATTTCTGATATAATGTCTTTAAAGAGGAAGCCTTTTCCAAATTAGTAATAATGTAACCATAAAGTGTGTGTGTATGTGTCCACATATGTCCACATAATTACACTTACATATAAGTGTGAAATAAGTGAAATAAGATTGCAGAAGTAGAAATTTTCTTTTTTAGTATCTTGATCTGATCTAGAAATGTGAGGGACTGCAAATATTGTGTAATCCAGGCTTCTCATCATACATAAAAAAAAATTTGAAGCCCAATGAAGGGAAATTTCTTGTCTTTGATTTAAACCAACAAACAAATCCAAAGCTTTTTTTCACTGTACTACAGGTTGTTACAGTTTGTCATTTGTTCTCAAATAGTACCATGACATCAGGAAGATGATGCCATGACATGCAAGTGAATTGGACTGAAGTGATGGAGAACTGTGCAAGGACACCTGCCTCACTTTCTCCTTTGGGTCAAGTGGCAAGAAATAGATCTGGATGCCTGGAGATGGCCTTGGAGAAATATATTGAAAGGATTCTGTAATTTGTAGTTTGAGAAACAAACAGGCAGAAACTTAGGTGCTTTAGAGATAAACAGAAAGATAGATTTCTCTAATAGAAAGGCAGGATGGTAAAGTAGAAATGTTTATTGGATTTGAAGTCAGTGGACCTTCTGTGTAATCCTAACTCTGTCACTTATTACCAGTAAGTACTCCTTACCTCTCTAGCCTTCAGTGGCTTCATCTATCAATTTTGGACTCATTGATGTCTAAATCCCCTTCCAGCTGTATAGACTGTAAGTTGAATATCATGTCTATACTTCATTAGCAAAGTGTCCATGGGCAAGACATTTTACTTTTCAGTTTCCTCATTTGTAAAATGGGTTTAATATTTTCACTACCTCCAAGGGCTAATATAAGCTAAGAATGGCAAGAACAATTATTAATAAGGATAGTAACAAAAATTTAGAGAACAAGGGTCTGATCTTAAGGTGAAGTGTTTAAGCAGGAAAAGTAAAGTAGAATTTCCACCATTATTAAATTAAATTATTCCACCATTATTAAATTAAAAAAAATTCATTTGGGTTTTCAAAGACTGACACACCAGAAAGGGACATTAGAAATAATTCAGTACATTTTACAGATGAGATGAAGTGATTTACTCAAAGCTATAGAACTAATAAAGAAGGCAAGACTCAAATCCAAGGCTTCTCATTCTAGGATCAATTTTCTTTCCATTACATCTTGATGCCTCTTTTTTGGGGGGGTGGGATGGGGGAGAGGGTTGGGGTAGGTGTGGAGGAAGTAGGAAAAATATGAGGGAGATAAGTATATGTTTTTATATAGTGATTACTGGAGTCTAAAATTCCCATGTTCCATTCCATTCCTGTTGCTGAATGGATTTGGAGACAATCAGATAGATGGACAATTTCCATGGGAAGTTTGTTATCTAATCTCAAACTGATAACTCATTTCTGTAAGATAATCCTTTTTCTACTTTCTAATTGATTTTCTAGAACACTCCCCACATTGATTATTCTAAACCTTCTCTACAGAAACTTACCACACTACTTCTTCCTCAGCCTTTACAGCTGAAGACATAATTTTATCCTTTAATGGAAAAATTCACTATGGACTGTCATTCACTATGATCATTCACTGTCTCTTCTCCCTTTCTCTTCATCTCACAGCCCCTTGACCTAATCACTTATTTCTCCTCCTGTACTCCATTCTCTAATGAAGAGTTGTCCCTTTTCCTTGCCAAAGTCATCTTTTCTATATGTACTTTTGATTCCATTCCCTCTCACTTCCATTGGCATATTGTCCCCACCATCATCCTTTTCTCTTTCTAATCTTTAATTTCTCCCTACCTACTGGTTTCTTTCCTGATTATCCAATTTCCCCATCCTTAGGAAACCTTCACTAGATCTTGCTATCTTGTGAGCTAATGTTCTATCTCCTTCCTTTCCCACCAAAACTCTTTGGAAAAAGTTTCCAATATTTGTTATCTTTACTTTCTCTCCTCTCATTTTACAATAAATGCTCTATAATCAGGTTTCCTACCTTTTTCAAAAACACCAGTGATATCTTAATTGCTAATTCTGATAATTTTTTTCTTAATAATTATATATATGTATATATATATATTTTAAATCTCTCTGCAACATTTGGCATTGTTGACCATTATCTTCTAGATACTCTTCTCTTTTGATTTACATAGCACTGCTTTTTTTTTTCTTAGTTCTTCTACTTGTAAAATTGCTTTCTCTCAGTCTTCTTTGCTCATTTGATATTCTATAACTGTGAGTAATATCTTTCAATGATTTGTTCTGGCCTTTTTTTTGCTGATGTTTTAGATCTATATTTCTAGCCTTAGTCCCTTGCATGGGTTCCAATTCCATAGCAGCAACTTCTGAATAGGCATTTCAAACTAGATGTCCATATACATCTCAAATTCATCATGCCCCAAATTGAACTTGCTATATTTCTCCAAAACTTACTGTCTTTTGAACTTCCCTATTTCTATAGAAGATACTACCATCTTTCCAGTCACTCAGTCACTATTATCACTGATTCCTCACTCATTTTCATCACAAATATCCAATCACTTCCCTAGTCTTCTACGACCACAACATCCCTTGCATTTGTTTCTTCCTCTCCATTCACAAGCTACCAGCCTAGTTCATACTCTTTCCACCTGTCACCTGGACTACTGCAATAGCTTTCCTATTGGTCTCTTTGCTTAAAGCTCTCCTGACTTTAATCCTTCACCCAGTTCCCAGGAATTTTCCGAAAGCAAAAGTTGGACCATGTCTCTCCCAGGACCAGTAAATTACAATGACTTCTTATCACCTCTAGGATCAAATATAAATTCCTCTGTTTGGCATTTAAAACCATTCCCAAATTTACCCTAAATTACCTTTCCATCCTTCTTGCACACGAGTCCTCTTCCATATACATTATAATCCAGCCAAATTGCTTCTCTTGTTATTTTTCATAAACAGAACTCCATCTTTTGTCTCTCTGCCTCTGTACTGGTTGTCCCCCCATTTGGAATTTGTTTCCCTCACTTGGCTCATGTACTACTTTCTACAGAAGGCCATTCTTTATGTTTCCCTTAACTGCTATTTCCTTCTCTTGAAATCATCCTTTATCTATTTCCTTCCTTCTTTCCTTCCTTCCTTCCTCCTTCTCTTTCTTCCTTCTTTCCTTCCTTCTTTTCTTCCTTGATATCTTGTCATGTACTATAGCATCTCCATTCTCTATAAGTGGCAGGGGGAACTTTTATCTCTTATTCTGAAAGCTTCTCTAAGTGGGCAATATAAGAACATTAACTGAGCTTTTGGAAGAGTTAGCAGTGATTCAACATCTATGCATTCCCCTCATCTATGAATTCTAAGGTCAGAGAGATCAATGAACTCTGTTCTTGGTACATTAAGGCCAATGTGTTTTCCTTTGCATTACGAAATGCCCTGAGTTAAAGGAATAAACAAGGTCAGGAGTAGTCATTCATTCAACAAAGAAAGAATTAGCAGCTCAGGTTCTTGAGGGATTACTTGACTACTTTCAGGGGAGGGAGCACATCATTCGGGCTGCCCTAGAAAACTGGAGGCAAGGATATTGGGAATGATGGCAGCTCTCCAGGTGTTTCTTAATAGGTCCTTACTTTCTTTTTCTCTCTTGGTTAGCTACATTGTTTTAGTTCACATTCTGAAAGGAAGCCATTTACAGGAATCAGAGCCACAAAAAGGGAGGATGTTTTTGTAGAATATAGAGCTATGATCAGAGAATGTCTATTGCTGTGAATTTTATTTAGGGGATTTTTTCCCCCTTTATGTTACACTATCCATTTTGTTACAGGTAAGGAATGATAACAAGTCATGTAACAAGAATTTTGATGATATTTTAAAAACAGTGATCTTTCTTTCTAACAAGGCAGGAAACATTCAATAGAATTGGAATAAATTATTTTATATTCTTTGAATAGGGATAGGGGGAGAGAATATGACTTTAATTTTAACAGAGCATTGCTTTCTTTGGTTTTGAGACTTTTCCTTGACTGACTGGTCAAATGTCAGACAAGTTGTCTTTCTCTTCCTATTCCCTCTTCATCATCTATTACTTGTTCTCACAGGGTTTCATTGAAACATCATGTTATAACCATGGGATCTGTAATGTTGACCTAGGGTTCAATAAGGCATTTGTCCTTCTTAGATTCTGGGCAATAATTTATTTTCCTGGCTTCCAAAAATTACTTGCTTGGCTTTATTTAGTCAAAGTAAACTAAAGAAATGCCCTTTGGTCACTACCAGATAATACTGAGAGCAATTCACATTGCCATAAAGTTTTACCTTGGGAGACCACATGATAGAGTGATAGAAGCAGTAGATTAGAATCAAATTAAATACTGGCTCTAATACTTTGTACTCTTGTGACTGTGAACAAGTGGACAGTGGACTTTGAGCAATAAGCCTTTATTGAGAGCCTACCAAGTATAGTAAATGCTATATAAATGCTAGTTATTTATTATAATTATTTTCATTGTGGTAGGCACTTAAATACAAAGAAAAAAGTGAAATAATCCTTTTCTTTAAGAGGTTTACATTTTATTGGTGGAAACAATATGTCCATATAGACGTATATGCAAAATACAACATAAATATAACATCATTTTGAGAGAGACATTTTACAGTTGAGAATAGGGAATTAGAGAAGACCTCTTGCAGGAGATGGCATATGAGTTGAACTTTGAAAGACTCTATTCTCAGAAGCAATTCGAGGAAGGTGTGAATTTCAAACATGGTGGACAATCTTTACAAAGACATGGAGATGGAAAAGAGAGTGGCATGCATGAGGAACAGCAGAAACAGGCTGAGGTAGATAGCAGAATGTCTGAAGAAGAGGATTTCAATGTCTTTAGCCACCAAATAAGATGAGTATCTTAACTATTCTCTGAGGTTCTCTCAGCTATAAATCTGTGATCCCATGAATTTATTTGATTGTCTCTGATTGTTTAGGTTAGCTACATAGAGTATCTCAGAAAATCAACAATATGGTTTTATTGCCATGAGAGTTAGTAAGTTAACATCACTATGTTGGTCACAATAAAGAATAGCTATTAATAGCATGCATCTGTAAGCTTATTAGTAGCTAATTTCCCTTTCTACTCAGTTGAATTTTCTTAATTGCACCTTTCATTTTCACATAATTAATTATAAAGTTAATTTAAGAGCTTATTTCATTTTGTTTGTCTCAGGTATTAAAATAACACTCTACAAATATAGAAAGGATTATATAGGACTTTAGAACTCCATACTATGGTTAGGTTCTGGGTGTTTGAGGAAATCATAATTACACAAATATATCCCATTATCTTAAGCCAAATAGCAAAAGTTTTAATTGATGCAATAATAAAATAGAGAACACAGAGAGGTACAATCTTTCACATTCCCATGGCATTGATGTGAGAATCATTACTCCCAATTAAACTCATGATCATACTGCTGGGTCATATATATGTATATAAATTCTCCCCCTTGTTTTGATTCCCAGAAAGCAGCTATGTCTAGTTAATCACTCTAACTTTATAGCTGCTATTTCTTTTTTGTCCTCTAACTGCTAAGATCCCTTCTTGTTCTAACATTTAGTATTTTCATGCTAAATAAATTCATACTTCCATACTCCAGGGCTGAAATTTCCTGGCTTGTGACTTTTTTCTCTGAATCTGAAATCCCCAGAAATCGGAACTGCAGTTAGAAGGCATTTCACAACTAGGAGTGTAGCAATAGTATCAAGATGACATGTTGTCATTCATTCTCAAAATGATATTACTATGTTAGAGTAAAATTACAATGTGTCTAACTGTGGCTGATCAGACACTTACTAGCTGTATAACTCTGGCAAATTATCTCTCTACCTCCATTTCCTCATCTGTAAAATGGGGATTGTACTAGCCCATACCTCATAGGATTGTTGTGTGGATCAGAGATTAATATCATTAATGCTCTTTTTGGGAATAGAGAAGTAAAGGAAGCTTATACTGTAGAAAATGCTGATAGTTTGTCTGCTGGATATTCTAACTTCTCTCCCTGTTATTTTAACTAATCCTGTCTTATTTTCCCCAGGGGAGATAAGACCTAGTTAAAGTTGGCAGTCATATTGGCTCTCAGCTTAAGCGGGTAAAGAATAACATGACATCAAAACTAGATGTTTTGCAACTAGATTGCTCTCCCATGGAGAGTCAGACCAAAGCAGGCTTCAGCTGCCTGAGTAGTATACAGCTCAGTTCTTTGTGCTGGGTTCATTCTTGGCTCAAAGAGAGTGCACCTCATATGTGGTGCTATCAATCTCAATTTATTAGAAACCTGTGCTCCATTAAAGAGAATGAAAAGATTTTTCCAAGCAAGGCTTCAAGAGCCTCCCAAAATAGAGCTAGAAGGCCTCTTTTTTTTTTAAGTTTTTCTAATTGATATCATTTAGTTTTGTAAGGGGAAAAAAGGTTTAAAGGGAAGCATTTGGTTTTCAAATAGAAAGAGATGAGAGTAAAGTTCAACATAGATTAAGTTATGTTCTTTGAATTTGAGTAAGAATCATTGAAAGTTATAAGTTCAGTGGTAGTTCACTAACACTTATTGTTTGGTGGAAAAATATCCATTTTTGTATGCACACAAAGAAATAATACATATGAAATCAAATTTTGTTCATGCAAATTTTTGGGTTTGAATTTGGAGAAAGCTAACTTTTCAAAACATACAGCAGCCAGCTCTGGGTAACATATAGAAAAAATGTTGAAAAACAAAGTTCAACTTAACTTTTTTTAAGATTTGGACCTCTGAGCTTTTGTCCCTTTGGCCTCTAGTCTGGACAAACACCCAGTGGTGCTCAATCATTCCTTGAAATCTAATTACATCTGACCCTCCTATACTATAGGATGCTTGTTTCTGCCTAGAACCATTAATAAAGTGGTTTTCTGGGGGTGCTTCTGCATTAGTCCATCTCCTTCAAATAAGAAAATGTTGGGAAGTGATTGGTTTTCCTGTATGATCCTTGTGTAGATGAGTTAGCAGCTTGCCTTCTCTTGACAATGTCTTGAGATTCTTTAATTTCCTTTGTATTAGCCAGCAATCCCTGAAACCAGGCAAGAATTCTCCCAAGGATAAGTGTCTGTCTGGTGGCCAGTCATATGTCCTATTTACTTACTGGAAGGAGGAGTGGAAATCCAAGGCCTATGAATCAGTTAGCTTCTTTAATCCAGTCTGGCATAAAGACACATCTGTTTGGAATTAATTCCCCATGAGTTCCCCTTGTGGGGAAAGGGGAGATGTCTTTTTCCATGAGGAAATTGGGGGGCAGGGAGGCAGTTAACAAGTTAATGATATTAAAATTGAATTTAATAGGATTAATAATTCCCTTGAAATAATGTCTCTGATCCATATATGGTGGGCCTTTTCTAATTTGGGATGTAGAATTTTTTCTGCTATTGAAAACAGTATAAGATCAAGATTAAGAAGATGGTTTTTTAGTCATGATTAGATACAAGTGGAACCTCTAGTTATGTTGTTCATAGGAAGGTAGAGGGGACAGAGACAGAATTAATATGATAAATTTTTTTTATTTTATTTGCATAACATATATGTGAGTAATTCTTCAACAATAACCCTTACATAGCTTTCCGTTACAAATTTTCCCCCCGACTCCCCACCCCTCCCCTAGATGGCAGGATATCCATTACATGTTAATTATGTTAAAATATTGGCAAATCGAATATATGTATACATATTTCCAAACTTATCATTGTTGTGCAAGAAAAATCTTATATGATAAAACTTTTTACAAAATAAGTACACAGTGTTTATTGAATGAATAAAAATAATGAATAAATAATGGATGACACTCAATGGCTTCATGTATCAGTAAATTAATACAGCACCTTTTGCTCAAGTACTTAAGTAAATTAATATGCTAAATTAAAAGAGGTTGCAAGGTGGGACTTATTTCTACTGTTATTAATAATAAAATCATGTCATGCCTTTCCTGACTGATCAGAAACTACTTACAGTGGGAAATGAAAGACAAGGGCCAAAAGTATGCTTTTTATGTAATTGTCTACATTTAAGTAATTGGCTAAAATTCTGGGTAAGCAACCCCTTCTGTAATGAGAGTTGAACAGGCTGATTTCACAACAAAACTGGGTTATATATTAAATATTTAAGACATCCCCATCTGCTTCCAAAAGGAATTGAAAAACTGTTTAAAATTTTAAAACAATTTAAGACATTTTAGGAATAAAAGCAGAACTGGGATTATCTGAATAAGTGACTGCTATTTTCTTAGTGCTGTGCAAACACTTATTTAATCCTCAGCCTTTTGAGGGAAGTAATACAGGTATTATTATTCTCCTCTCATAGATGAGGAAATTGGCCTAGAGGGTGAATTGAGGGGACTTCTGATCCTTTAGCTGAACAGGGATCCTTTTTACATTGCAACATCTGAGTAGAATGGCCTCTAGGCTAGTGGGGAGAGCTTGTGGTGGAAGCATGGCCACACACTGCCTACCAGAGAAATCAATTGTACTTTTAGAAGGCTCTAATTGTTAGGAAATTTTTCTTTACATCAAATTTAAATCCACTTATTATTTCTAGTTCTGTGATATGGGTCAAATGTTATCTCTGAAGAGAGGACTAGATAATATCAAAGGCTTCAGGGCAAATATTCTGATACCATATTCCATGCTCGTTTTGCTGTACCTGTACATCTCTCCCAATCAAAAAACGTTTCAAGCATGAAAAAGGAAGGTTTGAGCTGAACGTGAATATGATTTAAATAGCAAGAAGAGAAAAAGAATGTTTTCATTCTAAGTAAGGTTAACACACTGTTTAGATTTACTTGGAAAAAGGTCTACAGGTAAGCAGGAGGGATTATGGCATATTTGTTGGAAGGGACAGAAAGCAATCTTAAAAGGGCATGTACTGGGAAATACTATAATTACTATAAATATAGATACTATAATTAGTATATGGCCACATTATAAAAGACCAGTCTAGGGTTTTTTTAGGGCCAAAAGGTTCTCTGAATTGGGGGAAAAAAGATATAAACATCAAAGTGTAATTGGAAGGGCTTTCAAAGATCAACCATTTCAGAGAGTGCCTGAGTGTAAAATCAGTTGCATAAAGTCCCTATGAGATAAGAATTTCATAAACTATAATTAGCATTCCTTCCTAAGATTGATTGGCTATTCCTAACATTTCTCCTTTTCTTGACAATCAGGTGAAAATGAAATCCTTGCAACCCTGCATGATATTGCAAGCAAGAATAAAATCTGGAGGTCCTACATTGGCATGGGCTATTATAACTGCTCTGCACCTCAGGCTATCATCCGGAATTTGTTGGAGAATGCAGGATGGTAATGTATTTTCTGAATAACAACAGATTTGAAATTCGGCAAACACCTTTGGCATTATTATTTTATTTTTAATTTAATTTTTCAATCTTAGACGAACAATTTTTTTTCCCCATTTTCTCCCAATCTCCTGCTGGAAAAAAAAGAGCATGTCTTCAAAAATGTAAAACATCTCAGAAGAGTAAGCTGATTCAAACCAAGTTGCTAGTGATTTATCAGGTCCTTCCTAAAGGAGCTAGAGGATCTAGGATACTGAAATTGGGGTGGGAGAAAGAAAGGGAAGGGGAAGAAATAAGTATTTAGATACTACTATTTGCTAGCACTTTGCTAAGCATTATTATTATTATTATTATTATTATTTTACAAATATTTCATTTGATCCTCACAACAACTCTGTGAGTTGCTGTTATTATCCTCATTTTACAACTGAGGAAGCTGAAGAAAACAAAGGTTACATTATTTACCCACACAGCTGGTGAGTGTCCAAGGCCAGATTTGGACTCAGGAAATTTAGGTAACTCACTGTGGACTAGTTTTCCCTCTCTACTCTTGAGAAGAATTTCCTCTATTCTACTAATCTAAACTTCTTTGACATAGTTCCCATCAAGGCTGTGACTGGGTACTATGCTCTTATACTACCCAAGTAATTAGTAGACTAATACACATGTGCTGTCCTTCATAAAGAAAAATGGGTTTCTTATTCACCCTTGGTTGACAAAACATTCTGAATTGCTTTCTTGTTCATGGGATTCATTCTTCCTCATTCATATATACAGATGGATCTTTCTCTATATTCACCCACATTCCAGGGAGAATCAGAGCTTCATTTTTTGGGGGGGAACATAAAGGAGTCAGGACCTGAATTGATGCATGAAGGAAGAGAGAGATTCTTTCTGAATCTCATTTCTAATTCCTACAATTCTGTACTAAAGCAGTAAATGTTATGATTTAATCTGTTTTTGCTTATTGCTGCTTTTATTATTTTTTAGCTGTTCTACAAAGGTTTCCATTGATTGTTTATGAACATCAGTGGAGTATTTTTAATCTAAGCCTGGTCTTATGATGTGATTATAGTTATTAATCACCTAATATACAACACAGAGCTGTAATTAGGATTGGGCAATAGAAGCCTTGGTTTTTGTCCCAGGATACTGAAAATAGAGTGCTGACAAAAAAACACAGTCCTGAATTGCATAAACTGTTACAAAGGTTTATATATTTTTCTCTTCCTCATTGATTGATAACCTCCTGTGTGTCTTCACTTCCTCAGGGGATGGTGTCTCCCATCCTATTCCTCAAAATGCAAAGTAGTATTTTGTGTGGCTTGCCTTAGGCACAAAAATTCCTAGTTATGGCCCTGATAGAGCACCTTCCATTTTGGTATACTCAAGTGGCTTGTTAATGAATGTTAGTTATTTCAATGTGCTTTTATTAGATAGGCAGATTTTTTTTCTACTGAAAAGTAATTACAAGAATATTAATTGAAATAGCCATCTGAAATGGTAGGTTTTAGAAAGATTGTGTGTGTGTGTGTGTGTGTGTGTGTGTGTGTGTGTGTAAGCCTGAGACAGAGACAGAGACAGAGACACAAAAAGAGGCAGAGACAGAGACCAAGACAGAGACAGAAAGACAGATTCACACACGGAGACATAGAAAGACAGACAGACAGAGACAGAGGCAGAGAGAGACAGAGAAACAGAGAGAAAGACAGAGAGACATACACAAAGACATAGTAATACCAAGAGAAAGACAGACAGACAGACAGACACAGAGGGAGACAGACACAGAGAGACAGAGTGAAAGACAGATACATGACAGAGAGACACACAGACAGAGAGACAGAAAGACAGACACACAGAGATGTAGAAAGACAGACACATACACACACAGACAGAAAGACACAGAGACACAGAAAGAGACAGAGACAGAAACAGAGAGACACACAGAGAGACACACACAGAGACATAGAGAGACAGACAGAGGAGAGAGAGACAGAGAGAAAGACAGAGAAAGACAGAGAGAAAAACAGACATACAGAGAGAAACAGAGACAGAGACAGAATGTGCTGATAAGGGTTTATTCTTGGCTATTTCTTTGAAAGTTAAACCCCAAGCTTTGTTACAAAAGCAAATGGCTTGCCTTTTTACTTCTTTTAAAAACCCCATCTCACCAAGGACAATGGATGACGTGTCAATTCAGCAGTTTTAAACCCTGGCCAGCAGTGTTTGTTCTGCCTTCCAATACAGATTATTCACCATATTGCTAGCATTGAGTGAGTGTCTTCACTTATTTTAAACTAACATTTCAGAGGAAAATGACTTTGTCCTTTGGCTGCCAGTCATGTCTGGCTCTGTGTGTCTCACAGCACATCACTTTGCTCTCCTAAAGCTCAGTATAAACTGGGTGACAATTTTGTCCTGTGAGAGGAGGTGGAGTAGCATGCACATGTTTCCTGATAGTCTTCACATTATCACAATTCTGAATGGTTGCCATAGAAGCAGGACTAACAAATTCCGGTGCCGTGACATGAAAATAAATGAATAACTTAGTCTCAAAAGAATACAAATATTTGGTTAGCCCCCCAAATTTATCAAGCCTAAGATTTGTATTATGGGAATCCAATATTTCAGACGGTAGAGGCTTTGTAATTTTTAGTAACTGACATGAAAGTATGTGGGAGGAGGATTTTCCTTTTAAGCTGCTTGGCTTGTCTATAGTTTTTGTTTCCAGGATGGCAGCCGGGCTGTTATTGCTTATGCTTTGCTGCCTCCCCTTCCCAATTCTAAAGGAAAGCCTAAGGCAGAATGATGGGGAATACTGATTACTTTAAAGTAAATGAGGATGCTATATTGAGTGTCTGATGTTTCAGTGGAGCCAAAAACCTATTTAGGAAGCAAAACAGTGCTCTTTTAGCCTACATTTAAATTGCCAGTTGTAATATAAGAATAATGGGCCACAAACTCAGGTTTTTATCCATTTTTTTTTTTGCTCTATTAAAGTAGCTTAAACCCCTGATTTAAAAGTACACATGCCTGTGGGTTCTTGTGCATTTTTTTTTTTTTTTGTGGAGTTATGCTAAAGGATTGAATGAATTCAAATAATAATGTAAGCAACTGAGAAGAATTTGACTGGCCTTGGGTCTGAGATTCTGTTCGACAATTTATAAGATTAAATTCATTGTCTTGATTTTAACTTCAATATTTATATAATTTCTTGAGTCAATTTTTAAAGAAAAAAGATGTAGGGCATTTAGAGATTTATAGGGGAAAAAACCCCCTGAGTTTTAAGATTTACTAAGCACTTTCTACCCTGAGGTATATAAGTGAAAAAATAAGTAACCATTTACATAAAAAACTGTTGAGTTTTTCATCTTGAAAAGTTTTCAAATACTGTTTATTTTATCATGCTTATTAGCAGAAAATCAGGGCCCAAACTAAGAAAAAATGAAATCCATTAGAACACATGAAAATAGCAAATAAGCTGGGGCAAATTCACATAGATTAAAATTAGTCTTTTGTGAAACTAGTGCCTGGTACATAGTAAGCACATAAACCTTTGTTGGAATGAAGGGAGGAAGGAACAGAGGTTGATTAGTCATATTGCCTCTACTTACTAAAAGAACCCATTATCATGACAGTCAAAAGTTGGGTAAAGTTATACTTGTCCCATATAAATTAAATTATAATTTCATATTTTATGCTTTAGAAGGAAAATACATTTTTTTTACAGAACTACTACACCATTATATGAGAAAAGTGCTTTAGATGCATACATTTGTATACTTTTAATAAGGTAAACTTAATATGAATTAAAGCAAAACTGAATTATATAATATTTGTTTTTGTAGCTTTCTTAAAACTTTTAAGACTTATTCTAACAGAGTTTAGTAAGGGATACAGTGAGCCTCTTTTATGACATGTATTTGACATTGTAACACATCATCCTTGTTTTTCTTAGACTTTTAAGAAATAAATTTGTTGCTATTATTTTTGTCTTTAACAGCATATTTGTCATCAGTTATAATTGTTATTTCCGTTCTGTATTCTTCTATTTTTTTTTTACATTCTTCATATTCACTATTTCACAGACCATACTTTTTCTAGTCATTCCTCAAATAACTGGAAGCAAAACTAGAGGACCATCTTCTAGTTTTGTTTCCAGTTATTTGCCCTTAGAAATAATGCTAATAGTAGTATTTTTTGGGAGGAGTATTGATCTAATATTGGGGCCACTGGGTAAAGGATATGCTTATTTTTATAATTGTCATTTCATAGTGCTTTCCAAAAAGGTTGGAACAATTTACACTTTCACTGATGGTGTAACAGCACATCTGTTTTATTATGGCTACGCTGAATTTTGTGATCTTTTATTATCTTTTCCAATTTAATGGGAATCAGGTAGACTTGGTTGTTTTAAATTACATTTTTCTGATTATTAGAGAATTTAAAAATATATTTCTCTAGTAATTGTTGATAGTTTCAAGAACATTGTTTATATACTTTGACCATTTAAAAAACAGAAAATAGATATTAGGAATTCATATCACTTATAAATTTTGGATGTCAGACTTTTATCAATTTTTTATACTAAAGGGTTTTTTCTCACTATTTTGGTTACATTGCTTTTTGTTGTGCACAAGATTTAAAAAAAAATAATATGAAGTCCATCTGTTTTATTTCTTCATTTCCTGTAAGTCAAAGCTTGCTGTTTCTTCTTAAAAGCCTGTTTACAACCTTAAAACAAATGAACATAAAAATTGTTTCTTTCATTTCATTTCATTTCTGATTCTTTTTTTCCTCTAGCTTCCCCTTTTCTCTGCAGTTCATATCCTGTTCCCTCAGTTCCTGGAGAGTTGCTGCATTGAGTTATAATGGCTAAAGTTTGAATTGGGAAATTAAGATTGATGCTAGGGCATCCCCTTTTAAATAAAGGAGGAAATTGTGGCTTAGAGTGATGTCGTGACTTGCATGAGATTACCCAAACGTGTATGTAACCTGAGGTGGGATTAGAATCAAGATTTTTGGACTACCAGTACAGTGCTCATTCTATTACATAGTTCTAGCGAACTCTGTAATACAGCCTTCTCAAACTTTTTGGTCTTTTTGGCCCTTTAAACTCTTAAAAATTGTTGAAGACCCTATTTATGTTTGTCAGTGTGAGTCAAATCTATTGATATTTACTGCATTATAAATGTAAAGTTACATTTTAAAAATTATTAATTCATTTAAATATAATAAATCTTTTACATGTTAATGTAAATAATATTATGAAAAAATATTTCTAAAACAAAAACAATTTAATGAGAAGAATGACATTGTTTTACACATTTTTAAAGTCTTTTTAATGTCTAACTTAATAGAAGGCAGCCCTATTCAGAATCTTTTAGATTCTCATAACTGCTTCTGTGTTCAATCTGTTGATTTTGTTTTGGTTGAAGTGTATGAAGAAAATTTGTCTTAAGATATGTAACTGAAAAATAGAAATTATTTAAAAATGCAAATAAACTATTAGTATTATTTATGAAAATAGTTTTGGCTTCACAAATCCCCTGAAAAGATTGTGTTTTGATGAACCACATACTGAGAATTGCTAATCTCATAAAGGTTACTGCTTTTAAAAAAGATATTTTGGGAATGACACATAGTGTTTAGTGGAAGAACGTTGGATTTGGATTTTGAGGTTGGGGATATTTTCCTGATAGTAGTTTTATAAATTCAAATACCCTCAGTTCCTAATCTTAAAAAAATGCTACTTGCACACCTATATCTCCCATGACTTTGTAAAGGGTTTCATAGATGTAATGTGGCAAGTAACAATATGAGCTCTTCTAGCTAACTAGCAGCATCTTAGCCTCTGTCTTTTATTTTTGTTGAATTTATAGTAAAGGTGCATTTGGGAATAGCTTGAACTACATACTTTTAATTCAGTAGAAGGTTTCTTATTGTTAGGGAGCCATTCTTGGTCATACAGAAGTAAAGAAATGTCCCTCTTCCTTTGAGGAACATTTAGATTTTAGAGATCCTTACAAAAGGTAAAAACACCAATGGGAAGGTTAAAAAATACAAGATGTAAAGGAGAAAGATCAAAAGGCTTTCTAAGACTCTAAGAATGGGTAAGATTTCTAAGGTCTTCTCATTCTCCCCTTTCATTTTGACCCTAAGTATAGATAGGTGTATTGCTTCTTTCAATCCTTAGTGTATATGGAACCCAGTTTCAGAAGGAACCCTTTTTCTCTCAAGAAATTTTTTCATGACCCTGGGGAATCTAAGTTTATGACTCCCATATTCAGTTACAAGTTTATAAAACCTTGACAGAGAAAACAGTGATAGTATAGGGTGGAGAGGAGAGGGAGAAAGAAGGAGAAAGTTGAGATAATATATTATGCTGATTTTCAAGGAGTTAGTCTTGTAAGGGGGATGTAGGAAGGAAGGAAATAAGCATTTATTAAACGCCTACTTTGTGCCAGGCACTGCTAAGTGCTTTATAAATATTAACTCATTGAATCCTTATAAGAACCCATGGAGGTTTTACAATTGAGGAAACCGAGGCAAATAGTGTTAAGTAACTTTGCCCATAATCACAGTTAATAAGTATCTGAGACCAGCTTTGAACTCAGAAAGATGGGTTTTCTTGACTCCAGACCCCAAACTCTATCCACTGAGCCATTTAATTGCTCAGGACTTTGGTAGATCTAATTTTAACTTCTCCCTTTTTTCTCCATCCCCTGAAAGTTAAGTAGAGAATCTTAGAACAAATAGACCAAATTTTAGAGAATTAACATTTTAGAGAATTTGACTGATGAACCCTTATTAAGGAGAAACACCCCTCACGCCTCCCCAGTGTCTTCTGTATAACAAAACTGTTTATATTCCTCTCTCTGGGCCTTGAAAATATCCATTAAGTATATGTAGGTCTAGTGATGAATTTCTGGATAGAAAAAGAAATGAAATTCAAGCTGTCTGGCCATTGTTGCTCTCCCTGCCCTTCCTCCACCTTATTCTGAGTGCTTTGCTTCTTCCTTCTTTCCTGGTTAGATAAGAACAGTACCCAGGTCAGCTTTAGTTGCAGAAGCTGTTGTCTGACCCCTGCTCCTGCATGGTTCCTGGGGTGAATTTTCCCCTCCACTCGCCTGCATTATGTCTTGTTGGCTTGATTCATTCTAGTTCACCAAGTCCTTGGAATTTGGCAACTGGCGTTGCTGTTGCTGAAACACCAGATTGTGCAGGATGTCAGTTGAGGCGTAGTTACTCGACAGTTCCTGCCCTTTCCCCACTTCAAAAAAAAAAAAAGAAAAAGAAAAAACTCTTGTACAGTTAAAATGCCTGAGAATTAATTCAAATTTCTAAACTTTACTTTTTATTAATCCAACTTCCACCCTTATATCACTATTTCTATATCATCACAAGTCAACTTTGAGCTTCATTTCCTAGCCTTCTAAAATAAAAATAAAATTAAGGGGAAGGAGCTGAGGGAATACAGGGGAGAACATATTCATGGTACCTACATAGTTTGCTTAGCACATTCCAGGGGATGGAAGAAAGGAGGAAGCTTTATTCCTAAAAAATCTCTACGGGTTCAGGATATTATAATTATACAGAATTAGACTTTGAGGACATCCTGTGTGGAACACAAATGGTCCCTATAGTTGAATAAATTTGAATTTTTGGTAGGGAGTGATAAGTATAGCAAGTTAATTGAGAATATATTAATTTGAAGTTAATACATATCAATAAATTATTATAATGTTATAATAATTATAACAAGTGGTTGTAGATATGTCAGAAATTATATTATAATATATATTATAAAAATATCAGTATCATGTCATATCATCTCATTTGATATCTACAACAACTTTTTGAAAAAGGTAATAGAAATGGTTCCCATAGTTGAACAAATTTGAATAAGTGGTAGTGAGTAATAAGTATAGCAAGTAAATTGAGAATATATTAATTTGAGGTTAATACATATCAATAAAGTATTATGATGTTATAATAATTACAACAAGTGATTGTAAATAATAATGGCATAAATTATATTAAAATAAACCACAATAGTATTATGTCAGATCATCTCATTTGATACCCACAACTCTTTGAAAAAGATAATGGAAATGGTCCCCATAGTTGAACAAATTTGAATAAGTGGTAGTGAGCAATAAGTATAGCAAGCAAATTGAAAACATATTAATTTAAGATTAATACATATCAATAAAGTATTATGATGTTATAATTATAACAAGTGGTTGTAGATAATATAATTTAATGTCATAAATTATATTATAACAAACCATAACAGTATCATGTCATATTATCTCATTTGATACCTACAAAAACCCTTAAAAAAAAGATAATAGAAATCTTCTTATAGCCATTTTATAGATTGAGAGACAAGCCCAGAAATAAAATGATTTGCTTATGAGCATGGATTTAATGAGAGTCAGATTCCAGATTTAAACTCAGGTCTTCTCATTCTAAATTCAGTTTATTAGGGCCATGAGTTCTAGTTCAGCCCCATTTTGTGAGCAGTAAGAAATGCTCTTTTGGTCTCCTGACTCCCATTCTTTCCGTGACCCTGAAAGAAGAAAGAACTACAAGAGTTGGTAGGTTGGCCTCCACTCCAGTTGAGCTCAGATCAGGTCCTTCCCAGGTACTCTAAACATTGTACCATCTAGCTACTCTAAATTATGTTGTATTCATTTTTTTTTTGTTTTTTTTTGTTTTTGTTTTTTTTTTTTTGCTTAGGCAATTGGGGTTAAGTGACTTACCCAGGGTCACACAGCTAGGAAGTATTAAGTGTCTGAGACCAGATTTGAACTCAGGTCCTCCTGACTTCAGGGCTGGTGCTCTAACTACTGCGCCACCTAGCTGCCCCTGTTGTATTCATTTTGCCTATACTCAGAAATACATGGACCTGATAGAATGTAAACTCCTTGAGGGCAAGAACTATTCATCTTTCATCTTTACCTCACCTGGCACAGTGTCCAGCACACAACAATCTTTTAATGTTTGTAGTTTAATTAGTCTACTTCATCTGTTTAAATAGGATTAATCTAGTTAAATGTGGAAAAGTTTATGACTAAGTTAACCACTAATGAAATTTTGGACTACAGAAACCCACAAATTAAAAACAAACCAACTACTCCCCACGATTCTTAGTTCTTCATGGGTCCTTCTCTGCTTCTATAAAATAAGTAATTTAATTTTATAGACATAACTATTTGGGCTAACAGGTAGCATGATATTGCTGGAAAGAACAATGGTTTATATGATCTGGACTTATTTGTTGTGGTTATGCAGTCATGTTTGACTTTTAGTGATTCCATTTGAGGTTTTCTTGGCAAAGAAGTGGTTTGCCCTTTCTTTCTCCAGCTCTTTTGACAGATGAGGAAACTGAGGTAAATAGGATTAACTGTTTTGCCCGAGGTCACATAGCTATAGTCTAAAGACAGATTTGAATTCAGGAAGAGTTTTCCTGACTTTAGGCTTGGCATTCCATCCATTGCATCACCTGGATTTATTAGGTGCTTTGTAAATATTTGTGGAATTGTTGCATTATTATCTATGAATAAGAAATGACTGTGGTAAAGTGGCTTATTTGGAAAGCCAAAGTGACATTGTGAGTGTATATTTTGTTTTCCTTACAGGGTTACTCAGTATACACCTTACCAACCTGAGGTGTCCCAGGGAAGACTGGAGAGTTTGCTCAATTTCCAGACCATGGTATGTGATATCACAGGAATGGACGTAGCTAATGCTTCCTTGCTAGATGAGGGGACTGCTGCAGCAGAAGCTATGCAATTATGTCACAGGTAAGGCCATTAAAACCTCAGATCCTTGAAGGAGCACCTCCTGGCTATAAATATTGCATTGGTTTTTAAAAAAAAATTCTTAACCTAACAAAACACTGGATGAGTATACATATCCATGGTAGACAGAAAGAGGTTTGGGCATGAAATGGCAAATCTCTATCTATATTGATAACTTGTTTTTTAAGCACATAATAAATTCAACTTTCAAAGCTCTCTTATTAGTCTGTGATTCCTTCTTATTTTCTGTTTTCTTCTATGCGGCACTTTAAAAAATACTTTTTTTTTTCCTTTTTCTTTTTTTTTCACATTGGATTGAGGATTTGGGTTTTTTTGGCACCCTTATTCCTCCTATCTTCCCTCTCACTCCAACTCTCCTTGCCCCATTGAAAAAATTAAAAAAAAAACCAAAATCTTTGTAACAAATATGAATAGTCAAGCAAAACAAACTCCCAAATTCAGCCATTCTATTTCTATTATTCTCCATCATCTCTCACTTTTCTGTTATTCTCCATCATCTTTCACAATTCACACTCACACATCTCTACACCCAGACCAGAGTTTAAATCAGTTTCAGAAACTTACTAGCTATGTGACCATCCCTCTCTTATGTTCAGTTTTCTTATCTATAAAATAGAGATAATAATAGCACCTACCTCACTGCATAGTGGTGAGGATCAAATAAGATATTTACACACACATGTGTGCATATATGTATCTGTCTATGTAACCCTGCCTCCTTATAACCCTGTCTTAGCCCCTTTTTGGACAAAATTTTCCAATCACAACTACCCAGTAAGGTAAGTGTTATTAGATATATAATGTACATATATATATATATTTGTATGCACTTAAGTATTTATACACATATATGTATGTATATACATATATATTATATGAATACATACATGTATAGTGCTTTACCAACCTTAAATGTGCTTTACCAACCTTAAATGTTAAGGCAAATATTATTATTCAGTCCCTTTCTGCCTATTGATTTCTTCCCCATTGTCTACCAGAAAGCTGAGATCCAATCTCCAGATTAAACACACACTTCTCCTGCCCCCTTATACCCACATACCTTTTCTGGACCTTAACATTTTCTCAAACTATTTTTGTATATCTCTTGGTTGTTTTATTCTTTGTATTTATATTCTTAACACCTAATACTGTATTTGGACCATAGTAGTGCTTAATAAATACTTGCTGATTGACTTAAACTATTTAATATTCCTTTCTTCATTTCTCCCTCCTGCTTTATAACATGCAACACTTCTCTCCAAGATTATCATCAATTTTTAATTGCTAATCATTTGATATTCTTGACCACTCACTCCTCTATTGGCTTTTCAATGTGATGGTTCTTCTATTTGTCTGATCACTTCTTTACTAGGCCATCCTTCACCTTAATCATGGATGTCTACCAAAGCTCTGTCTAGGACCTCTTTTTCTCTTTACTCTCTGTCTTATGGATTTTATCAGCTCCCTTGGGTTTAATTTTTTACAGATGACTCACAGATTTATACGTCCAACCTTATTGTTCTTCTGAGCTCATTCTGAGGTTTAGTCTCCTATACACCAATTGCCTATTGGATATCTTCTAATGCATCTCCTATAGGCATTTTAAATTTAAGAATCCAAATAGAAATCACCTTTCCTTCTACATTCAGCCCTCACCTAAAATTTCCTATTTCTATTGAGGGTACCACCATCTTTCCAGGCATTCAGATTTGAAATCTTAGAGTCAACTTTGACTTTCTTTCATCACCACAAGATTCTTCTTTCACTTACAAAATTGGGCTCCAAGACTCATGAAGTTTAAGGAAGATCTCCAACAGTTGAGTTGGTGCTTTTTGACCTTGGGCAACATAAGATATATATTATCTCTAGGCCTCAGTTTCCTCATTTGTAAAGTAAGAAATGTGAATTAAATGATGCCTAAGGATTCTTCTGGCTTCAAATTTCATAATGCAGTGATCTTGGGACTCTGAGTGAAAGACTTCTGCTCCTTGAGCCTTAGTTTCCTTCAATTATAGAATTAGACCAGACCACAGGTTCTTAGCTTGGAGTCTATGAATAGGTTTCAGGGGAACTGCAAACCTGTATTGGAAATTTTTTTTTTTATTTTAATTTTTATTTTAATGTAATTGGCTTCTTTTGCAATCCTATGCATCTTATTTTGTGCATTTTAAATTTTATATAATTTATAAAATAAATTATGCAATTTAAAATTTAAAAACATTATTCTAAGGAGACTTTACCAGACTGACTAAGTGCATGAAGCATCTAAGAACATAGTGAATAGAATCCAACTGCTCAGGCCTACTAAGGTGAATCTACCTGCCTTAGTTCCCTTATGTCTAAAATGGATATAATAATATCATTTTCTTCTCAGGTTGTTATGAGGGTAAAATGAGATATTTTTAAAGTGATTTACAAATTTTAAAGTACTACATAAACACTAGCTATTATTATTAAAGCAGTCTCTGACACAAAAAATGTTAAGACTAGATGATTTCTAAGGTATCTTTTAACTCCAGTGATCCTATAAAGTGATCTTGCTTTGCCTTCTTACAAAAAAATGAATCTATAATTCCTTATGTGTTTTTGTATGACTTTTTCTTTTTTCTATTTTTTAACAGACACAGCAAAAAAAGGAAATTTTATGTGGACCCCCGGTGCCATCCACAGACAATAGCTGTTGTCCAGACTCGAGCCAAGTAACTCCTTTTCATTTGTAGTTTGAAATTAAGAATGAGATTTGCCTGTATTGTTTCTCTTGTCCTATCTTTCAAACAAAATAGCTTGCCTTGGGTTCCGCAGTTTGGACATTGAGCCCTAAACTAGGGTACCATTAACTGTATTCTTTTCACCAATACTTTCTTTTTTTATCTTGTTTTACATAAAGGGAAACTACCAGTTTTAGCTTCCTTTGCTTTTGTAGTAAAGTGTACAGAAAAGAAGAGAATCCTTTCTGATACAAACTGTTGGAAGTGTTCAGAGCCTGCACTGTAGGCAATCTGAACACTGGACCCCAAATCTCATTATATGTACTTTGTCTGTGGGAGCAGATATTTGTTAACTTATTTTCCTCTAATTTCTTTTGGTGACTCATAGTTTGGCTCTTAGGGGTTTTCTCATGAGGAGTGATTTTGGGGAAATCTTTCCAAATCTCCTCAATGTCTTTATACCCCAGATTTCATCACTAAAATTTCATTCTTTACCCTAAGACTTTCATCTTTGTTACTATAAAAAGATTCCTATTAGGAACTAAAACTTAAAATTCTTTACATCTTCTGAGGTATTAGCTGCAAGCTATATATAGGATAAATCTATTTCTAAGGGCAGGTTTTGGTAGAAATGAGAGAAATTTTTTCACTAATGTACTGAACAGCTGAGAGAAGATAAGAAGGGGTTACAACTGAGGAGGACAAGGTGCCAAAGGGATCCCTTGGGGCACAGAGCACAGACTTCTCCTGCTTTACAGTATCACTCAAGGCTGGTCTCACTGCCCAACTTAGGCAACACTAGGCTTATTTAGAACAAATTTATTTTTTCAATGTCACTTTCACTTTCTAAATATAAGATGTATTCCAACACTGTGTAATCTGATGACTATTTTTTTCTTTCACAGTTACATTGGAGTCCTCATTGAGTTAAAACTGCCTCATGAAATGGACTTCAGTACTAAAGATGTCAGTGGCGTACTGTTTCAATATCCAGATACAGAGGGGAAAGTGGAAGACTTCATGGAGCTTGTGAATAGAGCCCACCAGCATGGGGTAGGACCAGAGCTTCCTTTTGTGTATTTCATCTTTAATCTATCCCTTGGCTCCTAATAAAAAAAAAGCCATCCACTGATGGCTTTTCATCAACAGCAACTTTTGAAGGCTTATCCTAAGTCAGAGGAGTTGTGATCATCTTGAGAGGGGTGGGGGGGAAGTAGCATCCACACGATGAGGTCATTTGATGAGATTTCTGTGATGAAAGACACTTAATAGGTGTGTAATGGAAAGAGTATTGGATTAGCATTTAGGGAGAACTGAGTTCAAATATTCGTTGTCTGATTAATTTTTTTTTTATTAAAAGCTTTTTATTTACAAAACATATGAGTGATTTTTCTACATTGACCATTGCAAAACTTTTTTTTTTGTTCCAAGCTTTTGCCCTCCTTCCCCCCACCCCCTACCCCTAGATGACAGGTAATCTAATATATGCTAAATATGTTAAATTATATGACAAATCCAATACATGTATACATATCTATACAGTTATCTTACTGCACAAGAAACATCAGATCTAGAAAGAGAAGAAAAAAAAAACAACATAAGAAGGAAAACAAAATGCATGGAAATATTCACAGAAAGCATTAAAATGCTGTGATGTGGTCCACACTCAGTTCCCTCAGGCCTCTCTCTGGATGTATATGACTATCTTCATCGTTGAACAATAGGAACTGGTT
>JAJPUD010000658.1:594345-610040 GCA_023553655.1 Myrmecobius fasciatus
CCATGTATACATATCTATACAGTTATCTTACTGCACAAGAAACATCAGATCTAGAAAGAGAAGAAAAAAAAAACAACATAAGAAGGAAAACAAAATGCATGGAAATATTCACAGAAAGCATTAAAATGCTGTGATGTGGTCCACACTCAGTTCCCTCAGGCCTCTCTCTGGATGTATATGACTATCTTCATTGTTGAACAATAGGAACTGGTTTGAATCACATCATTGTTGAAGAGAACCATGTCCATCAGAATTGATCATCATATAGTCTTGTTGTTACTGTGTATAATGATCTCCTGGTTCTGCTGATTTCACTCAGCATCAGTTCATGCAAGTCTCTCCAGGCCTCTCTGAAATCATCCTGTTGGACATTTCTTTTTTTTTTTTTTAATTTTTATTTTATTTGCATAACATGTGTGGGTAATTCTTCAACAATAACCCTTACATAGCTTTCCGTTACAAATTTTTCCCCCAACTCCCCACCCCTCCCCTAGATGGCAGGATATCCACTTCATGTTAATTATGTTGAAATATTGGCAAGTCGAATATATGTATACATATTTCCAAACTTATCATTGGTGTGCAAGAAAAATCTTATCTACACAAACGATATATCAGATAAAGGAAACACAATGTAAGCAAACATCAATCAAGGAGTATGAGAATGTTATGTTGTGGTCCACATTTCGCTTCCCTCTCTCTGGGTGTATATGGCTTACTTCAGTGAACAATTGGAGGTGGTTTGAAACATTTCATTGTTGAAGAGAGCCATGTCCATCAGAATTGATCGTCATATAGTACTGTTGTTGCCGTGTATAATGATCTCCTGGTTCTGCTCATTTCACTCAGCATCAGTTCATGTAAGTCTCTCCAGGCCTCTCTGAAATCATCTTGCTGGTCATTTCTTACAGAACAATAATATTCCATAGTATTCATATACCATAATTTATTCAGCCATTCTCCAATTGAAGGGCATCTATTCAATTTCCAGTTTCTAGCCACTACAAAAAGGGCTGCCACAAACATTCTTGCACATGTGGGGCCTTTTCCTTTCTTTATGATTTCTTTGGGATATAAGCCCAATAGAAATGCTGCTGGGTCAAAGGGTATGCACAGTTTGATAACTTTTTGAGCATAGTTCCAAATTGCTCTCCAGAATGGCTGTATCCGTTCACAGCTCCACCAACAATGCCTCAGTGTCCCAGCCCTCCCACAACCCCTCCCTGTTGGACATTTCTTACTGAACAATAATATTACATGACATTCATATACCATAATTTATTCAGCCATAGTTCCAAATTGCTCTGCAGAATGGTTGGATCCGTTCACAGTTCCACCAACAATATATCAATGTCCCAGTTTTCCCACATCCCCTTCAACATTCGTCATAAACTCTTATATAAATGTTAGCTGTTATTATTAGGGATAGGGATTAGTCCTTTGAAGTCATTAAAGGGGGATGACATCCTGGGATGAGGAAACTCATACCGAGGCAGAGCTTTAATAATTTACAGGCTTCGTTTCCTTTATACTCCTTTATGTTTAAAAGAAATCCATTTCAATGCATTATGGACCTATCACGTATAAGACAGCAAAATAGTTTGAGGATAGAAACTATTAATAATTGTTGATTCCCTTCTCTGTAACTTACAGTCTTAGAGATTCAGTAGAGTACTGAAGTTGTGACATGTTCAGTCACACAGAGCATGAATTAGAAGTGAGACGTGTTATAAGTCTAACTTTAACCATGATATCATCCATTGTCATCATTAATCAATCAATAACAAACTAATATTGAATGCTTACAGCCTAATGATGGAGTTAACATGCAAACAAATACAATGGAACCTTGGCTCTTGTCTGCTTTGAAACTGGTCAAATTTGGTGTTCCATGCATTTCAATGAGAAAAATGTTTCAGCACTTGATGGTTGGTCAGCACTCATAGGACTTGGTTGTTCTCTTGGTTGAGCAGTGAGAATGTGAGGTTGTCCAGGTGTTTTGCTCTCAATTATGGCCAGCTTCTCCCCAGTGAAAGGTAGCACTGTGTAGGACTGTCTGAGTGGAGCCCACCATGCTGAAGCTGTGTTTCTATGTGGGCAGGTAAAGGAGCAGTTCCTGTAGGATGAAGTGGCTATAGCATATTGCCTCCCAGCTCCCAAAAGAGCAGTGTGGAAGGGGCATAGAGCAGCAGAAGGAGGAGCAGTAGGAGAAGGAACAGTGGTAGTGGTTCCAGTGGGAGACCAGGCAGAGATGGCAGTGGTAGTGGAGGATGCAGGGCAGCCCCTGCCCTAGGCAGTAGCCAGAGTCCTGGGTGGCAGAGGGCATGAGACCGTAGGTTCCACCTCCACATCCAACCCCAACCTCCTTCAAGGAAGCTTGGATGTGGATTGGGAAGGGTGAAAATATAAAGGTCCTAGTGCCTTCAGAAAGTGAGTTGGGTCAAGAAGGGAGGAGCTGAGCTGGTAGAAATTTGTTCAGTACTCGTTTTTACTACTTGTGCCTTCTGGAACCAATTAACAAGTTACAAGATACCACTATCTATGCAAAGCAACCTATATATATATATATATATATATATATATATATATATATATATATATATATATAGGATAAATGGGAAGTAATTAAAAGAAGGAAAGCATTGGGATTAAGAGGGATTGGAGAAGGCTTCCTATATAAAGTGGGATTTTAGTTGGGACTTGTAGTAAGCCAGAGAAGCCAGTTGGTGGAGATGAGAACATTCCAGACATGGGGAATACCAGAGAAAATGTGTGGAGCCAAGAGAGTGAATTCATGAAAAGCTAGGAGATTAGTGTCACCAGATTGAAGAATACATATTGAGGAATAACTGGAGAAGTAGGAGGGGACTAGGTTATGAAGGGCTTTAAATGTCAGAGTATTTTGTACTTGCTCCTGGAACAAAAGTAGTTAAGAATGTTATGATTTGGGGCAGCTAGTTGGTGCAGGAGATAGAGTACCAGCCCTGAAGTCAGGAGGACCTGAGATCAAATCTGGCCTCAGACACTTAATGACCCTAGACAAGTCCCGTAACCCCAATTGCCTCAGCAAAAAAAAAATAAAAATAAAGAATGTTATCACTCTACTCTTAAGTCCCATAACTATGGTTCAAAAACATGACATAATCTACATGAATAAGTGTTTAAAAATACATTAAGAAAACATAAGGTTTTATTGCATCATTTATTCAATAAGCATTCATTAGTGAGCATGGCATATATTTTAAAAATTTTTAGTGATAATTTTTAAAAAGAAAAGAAAAAACCAGACTAATATTTGAAGTATTACATGTGAGCCCCTCTCCCCTAATTTTGCAAAGGGTAGGGAGAAATGTCTTTTCATATCTCTTCTTTTGGACCAAATTTATTTATAATTTCAAAATTTTCATCTTCAGTAGTTTTGTGGTTGTTGAAACATGAACATATATGTGCACATACACACATGAATATATACAAATGTGAACATGTAAATATAAATGTGTAAATATTTATGTGCATATATACTTATTTACATATAAATAAATATTTCTTGTCCTTAATTTTGAGAAAAACAGGCATTTTGGTCTCTTCCATTCAGAAAACAAGGTATTATAACCCAATCTTTGGTATCATCTGAAATAATGTCTGATTTTGATTAGGGTTCACATGTATATAAAGGAATATAATTAATCATTTGTCTTCATGATATAACTGAATTAATTGCTTGTCATATATAATGAATTACACAGAAAACTTATCTTTATTATGCTCCCTCCAAAGAAATAAAATGTAAAAGTTTTAATTCAGCAATAATATCATATATGATATATTGTCAGTCAATGAACCAGATGTTAAAGCAAATAAAAAGACTTGTTTCAGTCTTTCCATAGGTAGTAAGAAGTAGAAAAAAGAAAGAAAACCCAAATTTCACAAATATTTATTAAGTTCCTACTAAAAGCATTATTGAGTACTGAGGTAAACCGTAGAATCATATCTCTGGAATTAAGCTCTAGACGTTAGGTTAGAATTTATGTAGTCCAATCTCCTCATTTTAGAGATGAGGAAGCTGAAGTTTAGAAAAGTTAATTTACTTGCCCAAAGTCACATAAATAGTAACAAGGTAGAGGTAGAATCCAAACTCGGGTCCCATGACTAAGTTCAGCATTATATCATGATGCTTTCTATTGGATATTAAAGAAAATATGCATACATGTATGAATTAAATAAATGCTAAATAAAGACCTGGTGATTGATTCCATCTTTTCTCTTATCTCATTTTAGGCTCTGGCTTGCTGTGCTACTGACCTGTTAGCCCTTTGTGTCCTGAGACCACCGGGAGAATTTGGGGTTGACATTGCCTTGGGGAGTTCACAAAGGTTTGGGGTGCCATTATGCTATGGGGGACCACATGCTGCTTTTTTTGCTGTTCGGGAAAACTTGGTGAGAATGATGCCTGGAAGAATGGTGGGCGTGACAAGGTAAAACTTGGATTTTTCCTCGTTTCTTCCTCTAAATATCAAGACCAGAATCCACTCTGCACATTTGCTGTGTTTTCCTCCTCTTCATTTGTGTTGTGTAGATGAACGAAGGAAGTATCAAAGAATGAGGTAGAGGAAAGAATAGCCTTTCAGTCCAGGAGACATTTTTCTACTTTCTTTTCTCTTTGAGCATGTTCATGGCTGCTGTAAAAGAATGGGACTGCTCAACCATGGAATCTTTTGGGGGACACAAGCTTCCAGTTTCCAGCATGGGATAGCAATAGATATTTTCATGGTATCTCCTTTAGACAGTTTATAACCCATTTCTCACTTGCTCTCAATTTGTTGGTGGAATTGGTTCAAGGAAAATGGCTGGAACCTTGGTCATATCTGCCTGTGTAATTTCCCTCTCAGGATAAGAACATTATTCCCCTGAGAAACAAGACAAATTCTATTCATGATGAACTTTCATTTCTTAGTCCAGTACTATGCTAAGCTTGCATTGGATTTTGCCAAGAGGTATAGGCAAATCAGTGGTTTCTCCTAAAATGCTTTATTATAGTTTCTAGAATAGATGCAGATAAGATAACATTTGTGCAGACCAACTAGAATTTATTAGCATTGTATTTCAGTGATAATCACTCTGAAAAAAACATGCAACTGAAATGTTATCTCCTGTGGGAAGCCTCCCTTGAAAATAGCTGTTCTTCATACCCAGCCTCCAAGAAGTTACCCCTCTCCTTAAGCCTTTTATTTTGTACTTTTCTAATGCACATGTCATGTAATATGCATTATATCCACTTTTGTTTTACCTCCTTTTCATTTAGTGTTCCATAAGGGAGTGGATCCTATTTTATCTAAACATTATGTCTCCCCTAGCACGTAGCATTGTGTCTTGGAGCAATAGTTAATTAATTATTGAATGAACAAATGAAAGAATACTCATTTAGCTTAGGAAATTTCTGAACTTTGGAGGTAGTTTCATACTTATTTATCCCTTTTCTTTCATTATATTGATATATTCTACAACTATTTGAAGCCAAGTGCCTTTAGAAATTTTCCCAGCATTAGTTTATGAGGCTGAACCACAGGATGTCTTAAAGGCATCTGGAAGACTTTGACCTTCATATAGCTCTTTGTGTGTTTACTTGAGGATTTCTAATTGTTGAAGTCTCAAGCTGTGTCATTCCTGAAACCCCATGATAGTTACTGGAAAAAATTTGGTTTTGTCTACTAGACCATGTGTTAGCAGCTGAAAAAATATCTGTGAGCAAATAGCCTACTTAGTTAACATTGTGAAATTTGGGAGATATTTTATTCTTAAAACATTTCTTTTTTTTAAACTAAGGAGAGAGAAGGGTTCCTCATTAATTTTTTAATCAAGATAGAATTAAATATTTGAATCTATTAAGCATTCTTGTCTTAGAGATTCTCTAGTGGTATAGATGACAAATTATTTTCCAATTATTGAAAAATTTTGTCTTTCTGTTTATGTTGTATATTTTTGCATTTTTGTGTACATATAGAATAATTTCCTTTTAGGCTAAAGAGAGCACATTATCTTGGGCAAATACAGGGCTAAATATCTGATCATTCCTCTTTCCTTGATCAAGTTTTCTTGATGCAAAAGAAAACACTTAGATTAAAGATAAAATGGTCCAGATAGTGAGCCCCTCACAAGGCACAGGGCAATTTTTAACTGCCTCTTTCTTTAGTGAGGAAAGCATCAGTGCAGATAACCTCAGCTGGTAGTGAGTTTGGTTAACCAAATACTTTGTTCTATGACCCAGAGATGCTGCAGGAAAAGAAGTATTCCGTCTTGCTCTGCAGACTCGAGAGCAACACATCAGGAGAGATAAGGCTACAAGCAACATCTGTACAGCTCAGGTACAAAACAAATGAATGTACCAGCATAATTAAACATTCTGTAGCTATCCTCTCTGCTGAATGAAATGAAAACTATTTTATTTTTAAAATGAAATGAAGACCTTTTTTTAAAATTAAAAAATTGATATTTTCTGCTTTTCTATCACTGACATTTCCTGATATATTTTAGTCCCTCTCCTTCTTTCAGACAGAAACCTATGTCTTACAACAAAGACTTAAAAATTAATATATAATATTATTATAATATATAGTATAATAATATGATATATAATGATTATAATATTGTAATGTATAATAATTAATATGTAGAAAAAGTCTGATTGACCTGGGAAATCTGATTCCAGGGAATCAGGCCCTGAGAATTCTTATAGTTTGCTGTTCATTCATTCAGTCATGAGTGACTTTTCATGAGCCTGTGGACCCACTCATTGTACATAGGATTTTCTTGGCAAAGATACTAGAGTGGTTTGCCATTTCTTTCTCCAATAACTTGGCAAATCGAAATTAAATAACGCAGGATCACACAGCTATTTTGTATCTGAGAGTTTTGAACTCAGACCTATCCTGACTCTAGACCCAGCTCTCTATCCACTGAATCATCTAGCTGCCTCTTCATCTACTTATTTTGGAGACAATGAAATTGAGACCCAGAGAGGGAACAGAGTAAAGATCAAAATATAAATAACAGACCATATATTTCTTGAGTATCAATGTTTACAAAGTAATTTCCTTGTCATGGCCTTGGAAAGTTAGTAATAATCTATGTTTTTTGCCATTTTACAAATGAGAAGACATAGCAGTTTACCTAAGATCAGTAGGTCAGTGGGTCAGAATTCAGGTCTCCTGGACCCCACTGTTTTATACTGACTTGTGCAGAAACACACTGTTCAAATTATTAATTGTAGGATTTTGGATTTACAATTAGAAGGGAACCTAGAAGTTATTTAGTCCAACTCTTATTTTACAGATCAGGAAACTGAGGCACAGGTGTCAAATGACTTGGCCCATAGGTAGTACCAGAACCAGGATTTAAATCCAGTTCCTTCAGCTTCAGATGTAGCATCCTTTCTGCTGTACCATGATGCCTTTCTCATATATAAAATACATATGTGTGTATGTGTATGTATGTATATAAATAGAGGTACATATGTATATGTGTATGTATACATACATATATAGAGAGGTATATATGTATACTTAGGTATAGGTATATATGTATATATATTTAAGTATACATGGGGAGAAAAGCTCTCTTCAGTTTATTTTCATGCTAAACTCAAATGAATACTACAGCAGTCTTAAATGGTTAACCCAGGGAATTTCAGGATAAAATTCATAACGTTAATTGCTTTTCAGACTTGACTTCCAATATCCAGTGATTACCACACTAACCACCTTTTAGGCAGATCTGAACTACAATTCCTGAAATGTACTTATCTTTTTAGGCCCTGCTGGCTAACATGGCTGCCATGTTTGCCATCTACCATGGCTCCAGTGGGCTCAAGCATATTGCCAGGAGGGTGCATAATGCCACCTTGATCCTAGCAGAAGGTGAGTAGTTTGAATGCTCTAAACCTCATGGATTGGGAAAGAATATTGCAGATCAATTTCTTCCTTTCGGAAGAATTTGTATCATTGAACATGGCTATTTGATTACTAACTTGCAGTCACTAACCTTTGCTTTTTGCCAACATTTCCATACTACTTTATAAAGTTGATGGAGTCAGTAACCCTGTGAGAGAGGTCATCCAAGAGTTATTACTTCCATTTTAGAGCTGAGAAAAATGAGACTCAGTTGGAGAGGTGATGTAATCATCACATTAGAATCAGGGGGAGGGAACTGTTTTTTGTTGCTGTTTTTTTTTTTTCCCCTTGTTGTAGTGGGAAATGGGTATAGTTTGAACCTGTGATCTCACTGATTGAAGGATTTCTCAGTCTGGAAATTCCCTCTACAAAAGCAGGTCAAGCTGTTGCCAGATACACATAAGGTTTGGCTGATTCTACTGAACTGCAAAGGTTTTGGGTATGGGCCAAGTGACAAACTAAGGGACTGTTGTTTAAGCAACAGTCTAATGAAATTTTTAAAATTTCATTACTGGAAGGTTTTGAATTTTTTTTAGCTGTAACAATTTGAGTGGGCAGGAAGCAACAAGCATTAGCGCTTATGATGGCACTGCACCTGAGGATACAAATGCAAATGAAGATGCCTGTTTTCAGGGAACTTTCATATTCATGAGGGAAGTTAGCACAGAAAAAGAAACTGACAGAGGGGCAACTAGGTGGTGCAGTGGATAGAGCACTAGCCCTGAAGTCAAGGACCTTAGTTCAAATCTGGTCTTAGACACTTAACATTTCCTAGCTATGTGACCCTGGGCAAGTCACTTAATCCCAATTACCTCAGCAAAAAATAAATAAATAAATAAATAAATAAACTGAAGGAGATGGTGGAGGGAAGGGTCAGAAGCACGGCTGGGAAGAGAATGAAACCTGTCCAGTCTTGGTCCTTCCAAATGCCTGGAAAGAATTTGGCAATGGGAGAAAGGCGTCAATAGGGTGGAGAGATTTTCAAGGTGAGAACTTATAAAGATTACTAGTTAAGACATGGAAAATGCAATCTACATTGTTGGACAGAGCAACCTCAAGCTGATGTTTTCACCTTTGCATATTGCAGTATCTTTTCCTAAAATTTCATCTACATGCAGCTGGGAGGTGCAGCAGTGAGACCTGAGTTTAAATTTGATTCAGATACTAATTAACTCTATGACCCTCACTGAGTCACAACTTCTGTCTACCTCAGTTCCTTCAAATGTAAAAAAATAGTACCTACTTCAAAGGATTGTTGTGAGAGTTAAATAAAATAATATTGGTAAAGTGTAGAACCTGGCACATAGTAGGGACTTAATGAATCAACCCTTCCTTTTTTCATTAAATAGCACAGACTTAGGAGAAGAGGAAACAGTTTCATGGTGACAATGGATGCTCCCACAATTTCTTTCCTTCTTTCCTTTCACACTCTCTGCCTTCTTTTTTTCTTCCTCCCTCCTTCCCTCTTCCTCCCTTCCTCTCTCTCTTCCTTCTTCCCTCCCTTTCTCTTCCTTCTTCCCTCCCTTTCTCCCTTCCTTCTTTCTTTTCTTCTTTCTTTCCTTCCTTCTTTTTTTTCTTTTCTTTCCATAATTAAATAGCATAGACTCAGGAAGGAAAACAGGAAACAATTTCATGGTACAATGGACAATCAGGGTTATGAGGTGGCACAGTGGTTAGAGTACCAGACCTGGAGACAGGAAGACTTGAGTTAAAATCCAGTCTTAGGCATTAGTAGTTCTGTGATGCTGGGCAAATGACTTACCCTGTTTGCTTCAGTTTCCTCCTGTGTAAAATGGGGATAATAATACCACCAAGATTATTGTGAAGATGAAATTACATAATAATTGTCAAATACTTAGCACAGTACCTGACCCATAGTAGGCACTACATAAATGTTAATTTATTATGTAGAACATCTGATATCCATAGAGGAGTTTTTTTGCTTATAATAGAATTAGCTTCCTATTTTGTTTTGTTTTGATATTATCTAGGTCTTAAGCGAGCTGGCCATAAACTACAACATGACTTGTTCTTTGATACCTTGAAGATCCAATGTGGCTGCTCCTTAAATGAGGTTTTGGATAGAGCAGCTCAGAGACAGATCAACTTTCGACTTTTCAGAGATGGCATGGTAAGTGGAATTAAATTTGTTGGGCTTTTTATAACCTGTCACATATTTTGGAAATGTATCCTTTCCCCCACTAAGGTTGGCATGTCTTAATTTTGCCACAAGCTAAGTATCTCTTCTGTTTATTGAAGAGTTTTATGTTTTCAGAATCATTTGTTTTCCACATGACACTTGATTCTTGCAACAGTCTGTCTTGCATCTTAGGTTTTTATGTTGTCCTTTATGGCAATCTCTGGACATCTGTCACTTTCCTGAGGCTATGGGATAGAGAATTTTCAAATGAGGAAATTCTTCCACTCATACAGGTTGGCCTTTTCTTTGAAATTTATAGTCTTAGATGATTGCCTAGGACACTGGGATGTTCACTGCATGACTTGTTCAGGGTTATACAGATAGTAGGTATCAAAGGTAGTGCTCAGCTTTGAGAGCCACTTTCTATTCCTTTATGGCTGTGTGACCCTAAGCAAGTCACTTAACTTTTCCTATCTCAGGGACCTCATCTATAAAATGAAGATAATAACAGTTGTTTTGTCATTTTTGTGTCATGTCTGATTCTTCATGACCCCTTTTAGGGTTTTCTTGGCAGAGATCAACTGGAGTGATTTGTCATTTCTTTTTCTAGCTCATTTTACAGATGAGGCAAACTGAGGCAAACAGGGTTAAGTGACTTGCCCAGAGTCCCACGGCTAGTAAGTATCTAGACCAGATTTCAACTCAGGAAAATGAGCTCTTCCATTGTGCTACCCAAATGCCTTCACAAGGTTGTTAGGATCAAATGAAATAACATACATGAAGCACCTTGCAAAAACCTTAAAGTACTCTGTAAATGTTAGTTATCATCATTATTTTGTGGTAGTAATTAATAGTAGATAGTCTATATATAGTAGTAACAGTCAAAGCAACAGCAGCAGCAACAGCAGTTGTAATATAGTAGTAGCAGTAGTAGTAATACTAGTAGCAGCAATAGCAATATTGTAGTAGTAATAATTGTAATACTAGTAGTAGCAGTAGCAGCAACAGCAGTAATAGTAACAGTAGCAGTAACACTAACAGTAGTAGTAATAGTAGTAGCAGTAGCAGCAATAGCAGCAGTAGCAACAAAAGAAGTAGTAGTAGCAACAGCAATAGCAATAACAGTAGTAAAAGTAGTAGTAGTAGTAGCAGTAACCGTAACAGTAGTAGTAGTAACAATAGTAGTAGCAGTAATAGTAACAGTAGTAATAGCAGCAACAGTAACAGTAGTAGTACTAATACTAGTAGTAGCAGTAGCAGCAACAACAACAGCAATGGTAGTAACAGTAGCAGTAACAGTAACAGTAGTAGTAATAGTAGTAATACTAGTAGTAACAGTAGTAGCAATAGCAGCAGCAGCAGCCACAAAAGTAGTCGTAGTAGTAGCAACAGCAATAGCAGCAACAGTAGTAACAGTAGTAGTAACAGTAGTAGTAGTAACAATAGTAGTGGCAGTAATCGTAACAGTAGTAATAGTAGTAGTAGTAGTAGTAAGTAATAATACTAGTAGTAGTAGCAGCAACAACAACAGCAATGGTAGTAACAGTAGCAGTAACAGTAATAGTAGTAATACTAGTAGTAGCAGTAGCAGCAACAACAGCAGTAGTAGTAATACTAGTAGTAGCAGAAGCAGCAACAACAGCAGTAGTAGTAATACTAGTAGCAGTTGCAGCAACAATAACAACAGCAGTAGTAGTAACGATAGCAGTAACAGTAATAGTAGTAGTAATAGTAGTAATACTAGTAGTAGCAATAGTAGCAACAACAACAGCAGTAGTAGTAACAGTAGCAGTAACAGTAACAGTAGTAGTAATACTAGTAATACTAGTAGTAGAAGTAGTAGCAATAGCAGCAGCAGCAACAAAAGTAGTAGTAGTAGCAACAGCAATAGCAGCAATGGTAGTAATAGTAGCAAAAGCAGTAGTAGTAACAGTAATAGTAATTGTAGTAGTAGTAGTAATAACAGTAACAGGAGTAGCAGTAGTAGTAATAGTAGTAGTAGCAATAACAGCAACAGCAGCAGCAATGGCAGTTGTAGTAACAGTAATACTAGTTATTGTAATTATTGCTGTCTTACCCTATTTTTATGATCAGAGATGAAACATCATTTTGCTGCACCAGCAGCTGTACTATCCTTCAAGACTGCATTTCTCCATGTGGACCACAACTTAATATTTTCATGTTCTCTGTTGAGGTTTGCTTGCATTGTATTTCCTTTATTGGATTATTCTTTCTTGTAGATATGATTTCTCCTGAACAAAAAATGATGTGTGGCAATAACTATACATATATTCGATTTCTTAAGTATTCTAACATAATTATCATGTAGTGGATATACTGCCTTCTAGGGGAGGGGTGGGGAGTAGGGGGGAAAAATTTGTAACAGAAAGCTTTGTAAGGGTTAATGTTTAGGAATTACCCATACATATGTTCTGCAAATAAAAAGTATTAATAAAAAAAAGACTGCATTTCTCCCCCATTTTAGGGGAAAGAATGTCAAATTTGGGTTAGAAGAACTGAGTTCTAATTCTGCCTTTTCAATTTGCTAACTGAATTTGGGCAAGTCACTTAATTTCTCTCCATCTGTAGGAGAAGAACAAGGGAACAACCCTATCCTATATCCTGGAGCCAAAGCAATTTAGAATTAGAATTAACATAAGAAGGAAGGTGATCTTTGATCACAGTACATCCAGACTTCCATTTCTCACCATGACTCTCAGGAAAGACCATGGGGGTGGAGAATGGTCAGAACAGAACATTCCATCATTAGTCTGCTATCATCAAAGTCAAGAATGGCTCAGAACTTGGTGTTGCTAGGGCAAATGAGGCTGTGGGGGCAGCATTCCTCTAATAGCTTTTGTTGCCTTTTTTCTCATGGTGTCATGTGTAGGCAGATGCTGTCTACCTTAAAAGCCAACTAGATTAGAACAAATGGGGCAGTTGTGTTATAATGAAAGAGACTGGATTTGGAGTGGGATGATTTGACTTGAAATATGATCTCTTCTAGTCGGAAACTGTGTGATTTTAAACAAATCAATGAACTTCTTTGGATTTTAATTTCTTAATCTTTAGAATGAGAGCATTCAACATTACTAGATGATATCTAAGGATTTTTAAGCTTTATATCTTTTGATGCCTTCTTAACTACTTGTGTTCCATTAGGTTAACAAGGATAAGTTTTCCAGCAATTTTTGATTCATTTGAAATTTCCCTAGAAGTCCTGGAATTTCAAATTAATGCTTCCTTTTTTTTTTTGTTTGGGTTTATAGCTTGGCATTTCCCTAGACGAAACAGTCACAGAAAAAGATCTGGATGATTTGTTGTGGATTTTTGGCTGTGAGTCCTCTGCGGTAAGTTAGATAAAAACTTAGATGCCTAAAAATTTTCCTTTGGAATCAGACCATTATGGCTAGTGGCAGAGCATGTGAACTACAAAGATGTAATAGCATCATTACATAAAAGAGAAATTAAGCTGATGAGTCTCTATTGGGAAAATTCTTAAAAGGGTGTGACTCCTTATAAGTGGTCATTCGATGATCTTAATTTAAGAAAACAGAGCCAGATGTACATCTTTAAAACGGTGGAAAGTATTTGTCCATAAGCAGGTGCTTTGACTCCATTAAGAGGGACATGATGTTCAAGTAAGAGGAAAGTGAAAATCCTCATGTATTTTGCAGTATTCTTCAGAGAGGTGATGAGGGTATAACTACATATGTCCTACTGTATTCAGTTTTGAAGTCACCATTTCAGGAAAGACATTGACAAACTGCAGGACATCCCCAAGAGGGTAACCAGCATAGTGAAGAGACTAAAGGACATACCATACAAATATCTGTTAAAGGAATTACAATGTTTAGCCTAGAAAAGAGGTAATTTGAGGGGGGGGGATAGGGAATGATGATGAAAAACTATTTAAATGGGTATCGTAGAAGAAGGATTAGATTTATTTTCTCTGGAGCAAAACCAGACAAATGGGTAAAAATAACAGGTAGTCAGATTTCTGCCTGATGTAAGAAAGTAAGAGCAGCCAAGGAGGCAGAATACAGGCTGCAATCCAGCTGAACCTTTCAAACATTGTCCTCCAAATTACTTTGAAATAATTGCTCAAATCAAATTTTGTAGTGGAAGAGCCAACAGAAGGTCAAAGTGAGACATTTTTCCAACCTAAGAGACCTGAGAAGGTTGTAGAAACAGCTTGTGACACCCAGGTGGGAGTCTGGATAGTGGTAATAGCACCAGTTTGTGGGTCTTGGAAGTGGCTGTGATAGTGGCAGCAGCAGCAACTTTCTGGAGTTTCTCAGTCCAGAGAGAGACATTAAGGGATGGGGAGGAGGAGATTGAATGACTGGTCAGATAGAGATTACAGGGAATCCTTTGCTGACACTGGGAAAAGCTGGGGCTGATTGGCAATTCTATTGCCAATAAGTTCTGGGCCACAGAATCTGGTGAAAAAGAGTCTTGTGGTGAATCACAAAAGAACAGAGATCCTTGTCAAAGTTCCAAGGCTAAGAGGAGTGCTAGCACTTGTGACTTCAGAGGAACAGAATTCAGACCAGGAGAGCAGGGGCCACACCTCTCCCTGGATCACACCATCTTGGAAGCACCAAAAAACTAACTCTGAACCCTAGAACTAACTCAGAAAATAGGAGCACAAAAAACCCTCGAAACTTGGCACAGTGCCTCCCTATCCCTAGGTGAACAAAACCCAGTTTTAACATAAAGTTCAAAGACAAGAAATAGGTTAGAATGAACAAACAATGACAAGAAAAGGTAAGTGGCGCAGTGGATAGAGCACCAGCTCTGAATTCAGAAGGACCTGAGTTCAATTCTGGTCTCATTCACTTAAGACTTCCTAACTGTGTGACTCTGGGAAAATCACTTAACCCCAACTGCCTCAGCCAAAAAAAAAAAAAAAAAAAAAAAGAACTTGACTATAAGAAGCTACTATGATGACAGGGAAAACTAAGTCAAAAACTCAGAACAAAACAATGTGAAAACAGCTATAAAACAAAACCTCAGAGAAAAATACCATTTGAACCCAAGCCCTACAAGAATTCCTGGAAGAGTTAAAGAAAGGGATAAGAGTAGTAGTGGAAAAATTGGGAAAAGAAATCAAAGTGATGCAATAAGATTAGAAAAAGAGAATTAACAGCTTGGTAAAAGAGACACAAAAGTTCATTGAAAGAGAAAACTCCCTATAAAGCAGGATAGTTCAAATGAAAAAAGGAGGTATAAAAGCTCCCTGAAGAAAATCATTCCTTAAAAATTATAATTGGGTAAGTGGAAACTAATGACTCCATAAGGAATCAAGAAGAAAATCAAAAGAATAAAAAAATAGAAAATGTTGAATATCTCATTGGAAAAACAACTGATCTGGAAAATATATCAAGGACAGATAATTTAAGAATCAAAGGACTACTTCAAAACTATAATTAAAAGAAGAACCCACTCATCTTTTAAGAAATTATCAAGGAGGGGCAGCTAGATGGCGCAGTGGATAGAGCATCAGCCCTGAAGTCAGGAGGACCTGAGTTCAAATCTGGTCTCAGACACGTAACAGCGGTGTGACCCTGGGCAAGTCACTTAACCCCAATTGCCTCAGCAAAAAA
>JAJPUD010000659.1:0-24818 GCA_023553655.1 Myrmecobius fasciatus
AAGTTTGGAAATATGTATACATATATTCGATTTGCCAATATTTTAACATAATTAACATGTAGTGGATATCCTGCCATCTAGGGGAGGGGTGGGGAGTTGGGGGGAAAAATTTGTAACAGAAAGCTATGTAGGGGTTATTGTTGAAGAATTACCCACACATATGTTATGCAAATAAAATAAAAAAAAATTAAAAAAAAGAATTCAAGCCACTCTTCAATAGATAAGTGGTCAAGGGATATGAACAGACAATTTTCAGATGATGAAATTAAAACCATCTCTAGTCATATGAAAAGTTGCTCCAAATCACTATTGATCAGAGAAATGCAAATTAAGACAACTCTGAGGTACCACTACACACCTGTCAGATTGGCTAAAATGACAGGAAAAAATAACGATGAATGCTGGAGGGGATGTGGGAAAACTGGGACACTAATACATTGTTGGTGGAACTGTGAACGGATCCCAACCATTCTGGAGAGCAATTTGGAGCTATGCTCAAAAAATTATCAATCTGTGCACACCCTTTGACCCAGCAGTGTTTCTATTGGGCCTATATCCCAAAGAGATCTTAGAGGAGGGAAAGGGACCCACATGTGCAAGAATGTTTGTGGCAGCCCTTTTTGTAGTGGCTAGAAACCAGAAACTGAATAGATGCCCATCAATTGGAGAGTGGCTGAATAAATTATGGTATGTGAATATTATGGGATATTATTGCTCTATAAGAAAAGACCAACAGGATGATTTCAGAGAGGCCTGGAGAGACTTGCATGAACTGATGCTGAGTGAAACGAGCAGAACCAGGTGATCATTATACACAGCAACAACAATATTACATGATGATCAATTCTGATGGACATGGCTCTCTGCAACAAAGAATTGTCTCAAGCCAGTTCCAATTGTTCAGTGAAGAAAACCATATACAACCAGAGAGAGGGATATGAAATGTGGACCACAACATAACATTTTTGTGCTCTCTATTGATGTTTGCTTGCATTGTGTTTCCTTTCTCTGATTTTCTTTTTTTCTAGTAGATAGGATTTTTCCTGCACAACTTGTCAAGTATTTTAACATTAATAACCTGAGGTGGACTTCCTGCCATCTAGGGGAGAGAAGGGGACTGGGGGTAAAACTTGTAATGGAAAGCTTTGTAAAGATCAATGCTGGGAACTACCCATACATATGTTATACAAATAAAAAGCTTTAATTTAAAAAAAAAGATTTTATAGCTTAATGATCTCCAATGTAATTAATATATTTTCATGGGAACACATTCATTTCATATCTATGTACATCACTTAGTGCCATGAGAGTATTAAACAGAGTGAGAACTTGAGAAAAAAAGAAGCAATTATGGATATTTTCATTCAAATTTCATCTATGTGAAAAATGAATCAATTTATTCACTTAAAAAAAAAAGGATCAATGCTGAGGAACTACCCATACATATGTTATACAAATAAAAAGCTTAAAAAAAAAAAAGATTGAAGATTCTGGACATGGTGAGCACTGAAAAACAATAAAATTATATAAGAATTACCGTATCTTAACAAAAATGACTGGTTAGCAATAAAGGAGTAATTTTAGAACCAACTGTCTAGTGTGTTGTCAAATAATTGACTGGGTAAGACAGAAGTCAGAATCAATGCTAAATTAGGAAAAAGGATTAAGATGTGACTACAATACTGTCTGCAATTATAGTAACTAGTACCTGAGTTGATTAAACAAGTGATAGTCTCCATAAGACTAAATCATGAACAGGAAAGTTGACCATATTTATTTATTTTTTTTATTTTTATTTTTTAAATTTTTATTTTATTTGCATAACATATGCGTGGGTAATTCTTCAACAATAACCCTTACATAGCTTTCCGTTACAAATTTTTCCCCCCAACTCCCCACCCCTCCCCTAGATGGCAGGATATCCACTACATGTTAATTATGTTAAAATATTGGCAAATCGAATATATGTATACATATTTCCAAACTTATCATTGGTGTGCAAGAAAAATCTTATCTACACAAACGATATATCAGATAAAGGAAACACAATGTAAGCAAACATCAATCAAGGAGTATGAGAATGTTATGTTGTGGTCCACATTTCGCATCCCTCTCTCTGGGTGTATATGGCTTTCTTCAGTGAACAATTGGAGGTGGTTTGAAACATTTCATTGTTGAAGAGAGCCATGTCCATCAGAATTGATCGTCATATAGTACTGTTGTTGCCGTGTATAATGATCTCCTGGTTCTGCTCATTTCACTCAGCATCAGTTCATGTAAGTCTCTCCAGGCCTCTCTGAAATCATCTTGCTGGTCATTTCTTACAGAACAATAATATTCCATAACATTCATATACCATAATTTATTCAGCCATTCTCCAATTGAAGGGCATCTATTCAATTTCCAGTTTCTAGCCACTACAAAAAGGGCTGCCACAAACATTCTTGCACATGTGGGGCCTTTTCCTTCCTTTATGATTTCTTTGGGATATAAGCCCAATAGAAATGCTGCTGGGTCAAAGGGTATGCACAGTTTGATAACTTTTTGAGCATAGCTCCAAATTGTTCTCCAGAATGGCTGTATCCGTTCACAGCTCCACCAACAATGCATCAGTGTCCCAGCCCTCCCACAACCCCTCCAACATTCATCATTAACTTTTCCTGTCATTTTAGCCAATCTGACAGGTGAGAACACATCTTTTCTTATACCATATCTAGACATATTTTCCCTCCACATATTTATCCTCATCGTTCAGGAGATATATAGATTTGAGGCTATTTTGTTATCACTACTAAAATATTAGCGAGAATTATACATAGAGATAGCAAGGTATAGCAGATAAGATTCACAAACTTGGAGTCAGGAAGATGTGATTACAAATCTTTTCTCAGACACTGAAAATGCTTGCCCTATATGGGCCTCAGTTTCTGCATCTATAGAGTGAGAGGGGATAGATTAATAGCTTCTAAGGTCTTAAGGTTCCTTCCAGTTGGATTCTAAAATCTTATAATCATATATCAATTCATAATTCATACCACTTACAGGTTCATATGAAAGCTTATAATATAATTGAGTTGTAATTTTAGAATATTAATATTAAAATTTTAGAATATTAAGAATAATAAGATCTTTCCCAAAGATCCAGCTTGACTTCTGGGGTCATTTTCACCCTAGTAGCCCAGATACAGTCTTCCCAGTTTGTAAATTCTCAAATGATGACATTGTGGCATTTTACTGTGACAGGAGCAAAAGTGAGTGACAGTATGAAAGATTAAAAGAGAGGAATTTTTAAACTCAGAGACTTGCAATTTAGATTCCTTTTCTAGATTTGGGGGTGGCAGAGTCAGGTTATAGAGGGTCCTGAATATCAGAATAAAATATTTGAACTTAGTTTAATGGGCAACAGGGAGCTATTAAAGGGTTTTACATAAAACATAATAATAATGGATTAAAATACACTTAAAGGAAATGCACAGGAAAGATAAGTTATACAAACAATTAGGAAAGCAATTAAGCCAGACACAGAGGCAGTTAGTTGGTATAGTACTCTGAGTGCAGCCCTCAAATGCAAAATGCAGAAGAATTGGGTTCAAATTCTTCCTTAGACATTTACCAGTAGGGTGATTCTGTATAAATCATTTATTTAAGCCCTTTAAAGCCTGATTCCTCAAGTGTAAAAAGATGGAAAATAATAGTATCTGTCTGATGGTATTGCTGTGAGCATCAAATGAAAACAAAACAAAACAAAACAAAACAGATATGTAAAGAACTTTGCAAATCTTAAAGATAATAATAAGACTAACTATGATAATCATTATTTGTAATTCAAGGTTAGAGTACTAATTATGGTGCTGAGTAAGTACACTATAAGTGAGAATATAAAATAACTATAAAAAAGAACCTGTGCTACAATGACAGGAATATATTAACATCCTCTTTAGAAAAGGAATGAGTTAGAAAGGAATTTTAAGGGAAAAGTCAATAAATTTTTTGTACTTGTTTAAGTGAGAGGAGGAGAGTGAGAAGGCAAAAATTACATGGAACTAGTAAAATTGGATAATTGGGAAAAAGTCAGAAAAAAGGAAGTCAGAAAGAAAGGTAAGGATAAGTAGAGTTGGAAGATGTAAGATTACTTTTAGATATGATTTGTCGCTGGTAGAAGAGTCAGGTTGAAATTTTTAGCAAGGAGGACATGTGGGAAAGAGCTGGAAGAATACAGATTTGGGACTCATTCACATAGAGATAATAGTTGATAATAGTAGAGATAATAGCTTTGGTATTAGATAAGATATTCAATGGAGAGATTGCAGTAAGAGAGATGTCAGAGGATAGAATCAAGAAGAGATCAGAAAGGGAGCAAATGAAGAAGGATGGAGAACTAAGTAGAAAAATCTGGGAAGAAAGTTTTTCTAGAAGGATAGGATGGCCAACAGAGTCACATACTGATGATAAGTCATAGGGGATAAGGATTGAAATAAGGTCACTGAATCTGGCTACGTGGCCATTATTAGTAATCTTGGATAGAATGGTTTTCCTAGTGTTATGGGGGCATAAATTCTGCAATAATTTAAGAAGTTGAAAGAGTGCAAGACTACTTTTAAGACTGTGTCTCAACATAATTCAAGAGAATATACTAGTCCCAACAAGCATTTATTGTGTCTACTGTGCCAGACATTGTACCATTTGCCAGTATAGAAAGACAAAATGAAAAACATTTTCAGCAATCAAGATTCTTAAAAGGTTGGGAAAAGCAAGCATTGAAAGTCAATTCAAATATGTCTTCTGTGAAGGAGTTATCTTTTTGCCAGATAGAATTCCATAGTTCTTTGCCCACAGATTAAAATGAGTCAGTATTTGTTATTCTCAACACAGTACATACAACTCCTACACAGTCCATCATTCAATCACTCTAGAGGAATGATACCCATCAAAAGAAGCAAATGGCTCACTTAATTAGCCTGGGTTTCTAGAATTACCAGGGCCAAAATTGGTCACATCCATCCAAGTGCTATAGAATTTCACAGTGGGAGAGAAGGTATTGTCATCTGGAGTAGTTATGGAGGTCTTCATAAAGAAAGAGGCCCTTAGGCTAGAACCTGAATAATAATATATGACCTAGTGGATAGAATACTGGATATAATACTAGTATGACCTGGGTCAAATGCTGCCTCTGATGCATTAACAAATGCATGGCCACAAGCAAATCTCTTAATTTTTGCAGGCTCATATCTAATCTATAAAATGGAAATAGCAATAATAGCTAATATTAAAAATTATCATTTTATTTGAATCTCATAACTCTTGGAAGTAGGTGCTATTATTCCCATTTTACAGAAAAGGAAACTGAAGCAAAAATATTAAGAGACTTGCCCAAGATATACAGCTAATGAGTGTCCAAGGTTGGATTTGAACTCAGGTCCTTTTGATGCCAGAACCAGTGCTCTATCTACTGCCCCTTTTATATATCTATAGCACCCTCATCATAGGAGTTTAATGTGAGGTTCAAAAGAGAAAATGTATATAAGAATCTAAAAATTTCTTATAAATATCAGTTCATAGTAATTATTAAGAGGACAAATTATTAAAGCAGAGTATGGGGGACATTACAGATGCTGGGAATACTAGGAACAAACATCCAGAAACAGGAGTATATGAAATCTTTTCAGGAGGAAGGAAAGCAAAAAATCAAATGAATTTTTTGTAAAGTATGTAACATGAACTTAAGGTTACAGGCAACCTTTAATTCTGAGCAGTCTCATATGTTACCCAAATGTGTGAAAAATTAGTGATTTTGTCAGGATATGGGAAATCTATATGCCATCACCAATTGCAATTCATTTATGACTTAATAGAGAACTCTTAGGAAGTTGCCTCTAAATTGCGGAAAGAATGTTGATCTATGCTGCTGGTGGAGGATGCTTCTTTATGGGGAGTACGTTATAAAGCAATGAAATCACACATCTATATCCTAACATTTTAATACATTAAGTTAAAATACTAATAAAATCATTATGGTTTCATATACTGTATTGAACAAAAGCATAAATAGAAGAATGAGGTAATACTAGGAAAGCAAAGTGCTTTTTTTAAAATAGTGGTTACTTCCTAATTGGTGTGGGCACTAACTTGTTCAATGCACTTTAAAACAAAAACAAAAAAAATATCTTCCAGTTACAAATAATTTGCTGTCAAATTGAGCTGGCAAAGAGATAGACTTTGCTTTGCCAAAAAGACCATCTGCCCTACCAACCACAATAAAAGGGGGATACTTTCCTATAGGTCTGAATGATGGATTCCCAGAAATATAATGGGAGAGATGGGGTAAAGATGGACTAAGAATCCATGCAGCCTGTCTTATTAAGAAATACTCTTCTTGAGGTCTCTACCTCTGTCCCTTTAACAACTGGGAAACCACAAGTCTCTTCTTGTATCCTCAGTCAAACAAACCAAATCTTCTGTATTCAATCTTCTGTGTTTAATTAGTAACCATGTCATTCAATTGTGACTGGTGTAATTTGATAGTGAATACAAATTAAGGGTTTATCTGCCTTGTAAAGAACATAATGCATAAAACAGAAAAAGATGTAGAAAGCTGTTTATTAGAGTTTTTCTTTCCTTTCAAGGTCCACCATATTTTAGAAATCTCTCCACTGTAGCCACTGTCAATTCTCCAACTGATTCTCTAGCTTCTGTAGCTCATGGGAGAAGAGTCTGATATGTTTTGCTGTTCTTATTTTCTCTTGGTCCTCTCTCCTCTTCTCAGCTAAATCAAATCCCCTTTAGAAACTATGAAAATCTATTTCAGTTTGGCAGACTTTGGGATATTATGTCATTAGAGCTCTGATAATAGATAGATAATAAAAGCTCTTATTTGGGGGGACCAGAATAACATTCAGGAGATGGACCTCTGAATAACCCATTCTTAATTTAGAGTGCATTAAAAATAGGAGAAATTACAAAACTCCAAAGAAATGGAGATTCGAGAGATTAGCACATGTGTGTGTTGTACATATATATACATGCACATAGACACACACATTTATTTATACATATGTATATATGCATGTATATATAATAGTTAAACTCAAGGTACATTCTAGACCTTAGTAAATGTGAATGGCCTATATAATGTGACAAAAATGAATATATACCAGTGCACACCATTTTCTCCACCGTCCATTACAAAGTATCTTTCTAGCATTTACTAGCTATCTAGAACAGTGCTGACTGATTTGGGACTATAAATGAAATATGAAAGCTAGTATCTGTGCATCTAGAAATATTATGTGATTTCTCCTGTGATTTTTGCCCATGCTGATGTTCATATTCAATGAATATGATACTCATATTCAAGTGTAGAAAACCAAATTAGTAAATTTAGCCAAAACTAAAAAGGAAAGGACATCTGACCCAAGCATGAGGAAAAATAAGTTGATAATAAATATGAACACTGAATAAGGAAAATTTAGGGACCAAAAACATGGGGCTTTGGAAGCTGTAACGCTGCTAGTTTTATCTTATAATAGGTTATCCATTCACTCCATAGAGTTTCCAACTCTGATACTCTGCTTTCATACATGCATTCAATTACACAAGGAGCCAGGAAAACCTGGGTAAAAATCCAACTTGCGATAATTACTATTTGTTATAACTATAAGTAAGTCATTTCATCTCCCTGATTCTCAATTTTCATCTGCAAAATGGAAAGAATAATATTCACATTATATATATATATATATATATATATATATATATATATATATATATATAAATAATTTGCTTTTCTTGCTATTCCTAGTTCTTAATATATATAGTATCTGGCACAAATTCTATTCATAATAAATGCCTATTGACTGACTTCCACCTGACAGAGTTGCTGTGAGCTTTAAATGGAATAATGCATATAAAGTATTTTTGCAAACTTAGAGCACTATTATAAAATCCTATTTTTATTTAATTCTCTTCATTTTTTATGGTATTCATATAGATATGATGCTAGGATAAGTTACTTGTTAATTTGATATTTAATTTTTTTCATTTATATTAACTTCCAACAGATGGATAAAAATATATTTTATGCGTGAACTAAGGTATTAGAATATCAGTTCATGCTCTCTAGCATGTTCACTTAGAGCATCTTTGGTATAACTCCAACAACAGATGGGACAACAGTACCATATTCTGTTTCCCATATGACTTTTATCTCCTCTGTGAGGTCTACATATCTTAAAACTTGTTTCAAAAACTTTAAAAATTATGAGTATTTGGTATAGTGGTATGTTTTGGAAACATTGTTCTTCAGCTTTCAGTAATCAGTTTTATGTCTGGATACTAAAAGAAATAGTTTGATTCATGATAATGATCCAGTTTGGGAAAAATTTATTGACTGATTTCTCCAGGATATTCTGAGGCATTTCTTTGTAATTTGGGGATTTGTTATCTTTCAGTCCATGAAAGACAGAGAGCTTATGATTTATAATTCCAGTCACCAGGTCATGTCTTGGTAGGGATTTGGTAGGTACAATTTAAAAGTATAATTTGCATGGCTTATGTTCCTGCAGGTGCTATAGCCCTAATTACTGCAAATCCAGAAAAAAATTTCTTGTCACCCAAGTCTTTGGTACTGTCAAATGGTTCAACATAAGAAATTGATGTGATCTTATTAGTGGAAATGGTATTAAAGAAGAAGCATTACCATCTGCTTTGTTCTTGCATCCTAAGGATCACAGAACCTTTCCATCTGACTTGCTGTCTGAGATCCTTGAAAACAGGGACTGACTTTTCTGTTTTCTTAGTGTTTAACAAGCCATTGCACTTAAACATACTTAATATAGTTTTTTGCATCTTTCATCCTTTTATAAAGAAACTAAATTCATATTCTTTAAGGATAAATAAGTTCTGATAGTTGTGATTTGGTCTGAATTGCCATCAAAATTCCTCCTTTTCCAAAAACAAATCTTTATGACTCAGCTATTTGTTGAATTCTTTGGTGTCAACATATTGTTGGCCGATTTCATACAGTTACTATCCATGGAAATCTTTTTTTATTCCATTCTTTTATCACAGTCATTTTATTGATTGCCTCTCCAGGGAAAACTCTTTTGGGTATATTAAGATACCGAATAGTATATAACCTTCATAAGACTTTAGTATTGTTTGCTAAAGAGATGCTTATTTATTCCAAAAGTATTTCTGCAGACTTTTGATTTGTTTATTCTTCACTTTAAAAAATATCAATCCTGTTTTCAAATTTTGGTGAGGAAGTATTAATCTTTCTGTAATGGCTTTGGGTGATGAGCCTTGTGTTTTGTTAATGTTGTATAGACTTTTCGTCCAAATCTGTTAAGAACCATTTTGTAATTCTAAAAGCATACATTGCACTGAGTATTATTCAGGTTTGACTTCAAGATATACATCTCTCATAGTGTTCTCCTTGATATCTTTATGTTAATGTGTCTTCATGCTTATTATAGTTGCTTTTTATTATTAAAATTCTAATATATATTAGACTCTAAAGTATGCTAAGATCTTGAAAGATTATAGAGAAGCTATATTTGAAGGCTCTAAAAACACAACCTTTGCTCTCAGGGATATTACAATTTTGAAGATGACACACACACATACATACACAAAGTTGATTACTAATACCAGTTTCATTAATTCCTATGGCCAAAACTTGTCACCTAACTATGCATTGTTGGAAGACCAATAAATTTTGCTAGAGAGAGAATTTTCAATACCTACAGCAAACAGGGATGAATTCATATAGAAAGTGACACTCAATGTGAGTCCTAAGTGGCAAGCTGATATAGAGACAAGAGGAGGATATTCTAGATGGTGGATATGACATGAGCAAATACATGGTATCAAAGAGTAGAATCCACTCATAGGAAAATAAACATATCTTTCTAGCTTTAGTGAAGGACTCATATTAGGAAGTAGTGAAGAAACAGTAAAAAATAAAGCTGGAAATGTAAGTGGAGACCCTATGATAAAGGGCTTTCAATGCAAGCCCAAAGAGATCATGCTTTATGCTACAGACAAAGAAGTCCTTTGAAGACTTTTGAGTAATTGAACAATGAGATCAAAGTAATATTTTTGGGGAGATGAATATGGTAGTTCCAAGGATGAATTTATCTCCAAGGTTGAATTGCACATAGTGAAAGTGTTGTTATTAATTTTGTACTTCTTGTATATGTAGCATATAGTAGAAAGTGCTATTGATACAAAAAAGGAATATGAAGTGGTTGCTAGCCTAAATATATGGATGACAAATTCACAAAGGAATATCACTCTCTACTGACAATCCTTGGTTTCCAACTCTGCCAATCTACTACCATGTTAGTAAGGACAGTTGTTTTCATAAAGAATAATCATTTTGCATTTAAAATAAATATAGTGTTATATATCTTTCAGTATAAAAAGCAATTCATAATCATTATCGATCATACTCTCACCTCTTCATGTTAATACTCACAACATACTGCTAAAATGATAGGAATGACTGCTAGTTAAAGTATACCTGCTTGACTACCATTTTTATTTTTCTTGGCATTAATCTCCCTTCCTATGCCAATGGGAAGATTTTCTCAAAGTACTAGCGCTAAGCCTTGACAATTGAATGAACTTCTGCATGATAGTTTTTAATATGTCATCATTCTGAATTATAGATGAACAGTTCTGCCAAAGCATTTTTATTCTGCTGGGTAGTCCTAGGAAGACACTATAAGCTCTGAGGATTTTGGATAAATATCAATGTGGTAGGTTGTAATGAATTTAATTTTACAAAAGTCAGCAAGATTTAAAATAGTCCTTCTTGAAATATCATTTTGTGGGATTCCCTCATTCAAAGGTTAAGCAGTTGATATCTAAAATATGTTTTATTTATTATAGATAACAACATGCATGAGTTTAATTAGATTTTTAAAAAATAAAATTGTATATTTTGTCATCAAGACAATCCACTTCAAGAAATTTAGCCTTTCACTATTCCATTCTTCTAGAGTTAGTACACTGGGACACAGTGGAGATGACCAGATTTGTCCCAAGGTGCTAAAATCTGGAGGATTATGACAGCATTAATATTCTTTCAGCAAATTAAAACAATTGAGTTTGGCACCTAAGCAGCAAGAATATTTAGTTAAGAGAGGCAACTATAGTGGAATAGTAGATAAATTGTTGGACCTGTAGTCTGGAAGATCTGAATTCAAATAACAGTGTGTGGCACATAGTAGTAACTTAATAAATACTTGTTGCCTATAATTGATCTCATTTTCTATTTTGTCAAGCCCAATTTCTTTTTTCCCTGCTTAATAATATTTTATTTTTTTCCAATTACATGTAAAGATAGTTTTCAATATTCACTTATTTAAGATTTTTGAGTTCCCATTTTTTTTTCTCTCTCTAAGATGTAGACAATATGATACAGGTTATACATGTACAATCATTTAAACTATATTTCCATATTAGCCATGTTGAAAAAAAGAAAAATCAAAAGAACAAAAAACATGAGAAAGAAAAAACAAAAAAAGGTGAAAAATAGTATGCTTCAATTTGCATTCAATCTCCATAGTTCTTTCTCAGGATATGGATAGCATTTTCCATCACAAATCTATTGGAACTGTGTTGGGTCATTGAATTGTTGAGAAGAGCTAAGTCTGTTACAATCAATCATCACATAATCTTGCTGTTTCTGTGTACAATGTTGCCTGGTTCTGCTCACTTCACTGAGCATCAATTCATGTAAAATTTTCCAGGCTTTTCTGAAATCACCAAGCCCCATATCTCAATTAAGCTCAAGAATGTGATCTCTTCTAGGCTCAGTAAGGTTAAAAGTGTGGTTGAAAATGAATGATATTATTATACATGCAGCTGGCCTCTAGGACATCTACTTGCAAACACTTTAACCAGAGACATCTATTTGTTGTCAGTAAACATGAACCAATTTAAGCTGAAGTCCTCCCTAAAGATAATTTTCCTACTTTTGTCTCTCTTTATACTATCAGGGATATCCCCTAGGTGGAATGATTTGTTGGAGATCAAATTGGTTGGTTCTGGTCTACCAGCCAAGATTATAGGAGGCAGATGAATTCCATAAAACAATTAACTTTCCTTAATTGTTCATACCTGAATAATTCACACCTTAAGGCCAACCCACTTTTCCTTGCTATAGCCAATTGTAACATTCCCCAGCCAATCAGAATTCTTTCTTTACTGCATATAAATAAAAAAAAATCTTTCTCTTTTCATGGAGTTGCTGATCTTAGAGGGAGCTAATTTGACCTCTTTTGTCAACAATTATATGCATCACTGTTAATTAACTAATTCTGCTTGTAGAATTACCTTAGTTTCCCTTTATTGCATTTTACTCATCACAACTACCTCACAGAGTTGTGGAGATCAAATAAAATGACAAGTGTTTTGCCAACCTTAAAACACCATATAAAATGCTGCCTATTAATAACTAGTAATAAAATATGAAGGAATAAATACAATAATAATACAAATAATGAATAAAAGAGGAAGGAAGAAATGTAATATTTCTGCTTTGTAACGACCTCTCCTTTCTTCCCCTCTTCTCCTCCAATAGCTGCATGAATTCCAAATAGGCCTTGGACCAGCTTGTTTCTTCCTCTGGCAGTAGCTTTTGCTGTATTAACCTTTCAATGTACCATATGGCTTTGTGGCCTGAAGTTTTTCCTTGAAACCTCATCACTGCAGGTCCACTAAATTTGTCTTTAAAAGTTAAATTGATGGTCACCTTTCATTTTCTTGTCCCAGGCTCATTGTTTGGCGTTTGTTATCCCAGGTACCAGAATTAAGAGTTAATTTCACTGCTTTTGCATTAATTCTGTTTTCTAAAATTCTAGGGCAATTGGTTGTCAATGAGATTTGTGGGGAGGAGTCAATGGAGAGGTAACAGATAAAACATGAATCAGAATCAAATATAATGCTTTCTTTATCTGGTTCCAGAACTTTAACATAGTGGGATGAATATATATAAAGGAGGCAGAGGGTATAGTGAAACAACCTGTTCCATCAATTAGGAAGCTGGGTTTTGTGCTCTAGCTCTACCACTAAATAGCAGCATATTCTTGAACAAATCATTTTACATCTCTTTGTACCTCAGTGTTCCTATTCTATAATAATGTGCCCTAATGATCTCTATTTGCCTGGCACATAATAAATGCATATTCACTCATTTTTCCCATTTATTCAAAGGTACTTTATGTTTTAACTTTCCTGTACTTTACTCTGCTATTTAAGAAATACATCTTTCTTTTTTATTTCGTGTACAATTCTTCAACATTTTATTTTAAATATTAGCTTCTATTTCGTTTCTTTTTTTCTTTTTTCTTTATTCCTAGATAAATCATAAGATAACTGGCTCACAAAATGAGTTCTCAACAGTGGCCTTTCTTCTTGTTTGTTTGTTGTTTGTCCTTTACTCCCTCAAAGGACCACGACATAAGGAAGGTGATGCCAAGACACGCAAGTGAATTGTAATTAAGTGAAGGAGTGTTGTGCAAAGTCACCAACTTCATTTTCTCCTCCAGAGCCATCTGGGTCTAATGACAAGATATAGATCAGGATGCCCGGAGATTGCCCCAGATGCAGTGGCAGAATTTAGCCTTTTTTAAGCTAAGGTCTTTTACAGGTATTAATTTGACTAAGGATAGGTAAAAAATGAGGTTAAGAATGGCCTCTTTTATCTAGTTAAAAATCAATGTAGAAGGGGAAAACCCTCAGGATTTCTGCTCAAAACAGAAATAATTGCTATTTACATTCACTGAGCCAAATAGAGCCCAAACTATGTCCAAGGGGAGGTTGGTCTAGGGTATACTCTTGGCCAATTATAGAATTTTACATATAGAAGTAATATTAGAAATCATCTAGTCTAACCCTTTTGATTTATAAATGAGTCTTAGGCCCAGGAAGGTTAAGAACCTTAATGGTTTTTTTTAAATTTTTATTAAAGCTTTTTATTTGCAAAACATATGGATGGGTAATTTTTCAACACTGACCCTTGCAAAGCTTTCTGTTATAATTTTTTCCCTCCTACCCTCTACCCCTTCCCCAGATGGCAGGAAGTCTAATACATATTAATTATGTTAAAATACTTGACAAATTGGATATGTGTATACAATTTTATTTTATACAGTTATCTTGCTATACAAGAAAAATCAGATCTACAAGGAAAAAAAAACCTGTGAAGGAAAACATAATGCAAGCAAACATCAATAGAGAGCATGAAAATGTTATGTTGTGGTCCACATTCAGATCCCTCTCTCTAGGTGTATGTGGCGTTCTTCATCACTGAACAATTGGAACTAGTTTGAAACATATCTCTGATGAAGAGAACCATGTCTATCAGAATTGATCATCAAATAGTCTTGTTATTTACGTGTATAATGATCTCTTTGAAGAACCTTAATGTTAAACATCCAATAAGTGTCTTATGTAATAACAGTCATGACTAAATGACCTAAACCAAGCAAAACAGCCCACTCTGAAAATGAAGGTTTATAATGATAATCTGTATAACACATTAGCGAGAGAACAGTATCAGAGAAGATAAATCAGAAAGGTTTAGGTTCAAGTCTCACCCCTGACCCATTCTCATTGTGTTACCCCAGGCAAATTAGGCAACCTCACTGGGTCTCAGATAACTCTCCAAGACTATCACTTGAAAATCAATTGCCTATTTGCATCAATAGAGAGAATTTTCTTATGAGGCATTGCCTATACTTGATGCAATCATAGGCCCAGACTGAAAAAAGGAGGAATGTTTATAACAAAGACATAGCTAGTTTTGCATTATACTTACAATTTTCATTTCACATTACTATGGTACTACTATTCAGAATTCACTTGGCAGAAAGTAAGCTCGCTGTGAAGTTTAATAAAAGTCTATTCTATGTCAGTGGGGAGCAATTTATGATTTTTTAAAATGGCAAGCACTAGATATCATGGAAAGGGCAATGCCAACTCCTGAATAAGAACCAAATAATCCATCACTTGAATACAGAATTTCTATGTGAGAAGTGGCTGTGTGTAAATATTCCTTTGCTCTTATGCATCTGTAGAATGTTAAATGATAAATTGGATAAATGAATTACTTCATTTCTTTTACTTGTTTGACAGCTATTCTTTCAAAAGATGAAACTGGTGTGACTTAGAATAGAGAAGCTGATCCTTATAAATTAATATCAGTTATTCTTGGTGCAAATGTAGCTCCAATGAACCTATTCTATATTCCAATGAACATATACATATTCCAATAGAGTCTCAACAAAACAAAATTCTTTACTGAAACACAGCTTCACAAAAGGTATGCAAATCAGGGTGCAGCATTTGGAAGTTATCCTTCTGGATGGAAGCCCCACAGTACAGCATTTTCAAAATCCCAACTCTTGCCTCTATAATCAGATCATAAAATAGATAGAAAAAAAAACAATTAACTTATGGCTCTGATTTGGATTCAAGTCATACATTACTGACTGTACACTAGGGAAGACACTACATTTTTTTTTTATAACTTTGAGTATCAACTTGGTGCTTTGTACTAAGAATTTCAAAAGAATGAGAAGTAAAATTGGGTTTTACCTAAAATTCAAAACTTTCACTAATATGATAAGAAGCTGATAAAATTAGTAGGATAGGAAAGGAAACCCTATTTGTAGGTTGCTGACTACCCTACATGGGGCAATTAATTTGAAGGCAGAATATACAATAATTAGAATTTCAGATTGTGGTCACAAAAAGGGGGGATAAAGTTCATACTCTCCAAGTAATAAGAATAGCTTCATTTTCATGACCCTCATATTTTTTACAATGCTTAGCTACCTCCTCAATTATCTTCCTTGATTATACTTTTCCTTATTTACTCTACCTGACTGACTTACTTACTCTTCATGGACTACAAAGTTCAGCCAAGCTGAACTATTTCATGCTGTCACTTGGCAATCATTCTTAACTTAAGTGACTTAGTTGCAAATTTGAATCCAAATTTCCAGATTCAGTTGATTAAAGCTTTTCTCTAATAATATCCAGTTGAATAGTGGTTCACAAAACATCATTGTTAAGGTTTTCCATATAGTCAATGGCTAGCCTCTTTTTTTTTTTTTAATAAAGCTTTTTATTTGCAAAACATATGAGTGACCTTTCAACATTGACCTTTGCAAAAAAAACTTTTTTTTCCCAAGCTTTTCCTTTCACTCCCCCCGCCCCCCACCCCTAGATGACAGGTAATCTAATACATGCTAGATAGGATATATTATATGTCAAATACAATACATGTATACATATCTATACAGTTATCTTACTGCACAAGAAACATCAGATCTAGAAAGAGAAGAAGAAAAAAAAACAACCTAAGAAGGAAAACAGAATGCATGGAAATATTCACAGAAAGCGTTAAAATGCTGTGTTGTGGTTCACTCTCAGTTCCCACAGGCCTCTCTCTGGATGTATATGACTATCTTCATTGCAGCACAACTGGTTTGAATCACATCATTGTTGAAGAGAACCATGTCCATCAAAATTGATCATCGTATAGTCTTGTTGCTGTGTATAATGTTCTCCTGGTTCTGCTGATTTCACTCAGCATCAGTTCATGCAAGTCTCTCCAATCCTCTCTGAAATCCTCCTGTTGGTCATTTCTTACAGAACAATAATATTCCATAACATTCATATACCATAATTTATTCAGCCATTCTCCAATTGATGGGCATCTTTTCAATTTCCAGTTTCTTGCCACTACAAAAAGGGCTGCCACAAACATTTTTGCACATGTGGGTCCCTTTCCCTCCTTAAAAATCTCTTTGGGATATAGGCCCAGTAGAAACACTGCTGGGTCAAAGGGTATGCACTGTTTGATAACTCTTTGAGCATAGCTCCAAATTGCTCTCCAGAATGGTTGGATCCGTTCACAGTTCCACCAACAATGTATCAGTGTCCCAGTTTTCCCACATCCCCTCCAACAGCTATCATTATCATTTCCTGTCATTTTAGCCAATCTGACAGGTGTGTAGTGGTATCTCAGAGTTGTCTTAATTTGCATTTCTCTGATCAATAGTGACTTGGAGCACCTTTTCATGTGACCGGAAATAGTTTCAATTTCTTTGTCTGAAAATTGTCTGTTCATATCTTTTGACCATTTGTCAATTGGAGAATGGCTTGAATTCTTATATATTTGAGTTAATTCTCTATATATTTTAGAAATGAGGCCTTTATCAGAACCTTTGGATGTAAAAATATTTTCCCAGTTTACTGCTACCCTTCTAATCTTGTCTGCATTCATTTTGTTTGTACAAAAACTTTTCAACTTGATATAGTCAAACTTATCTATTTTATGATTAATGATGACCTCTAGTTCTTCTTTGGTCACAAATTCCTTCCCCCTCCACAGGTCTGAGAGGTAAACCATCCTACATTGTTCTAATTTGTTTATAATATCATTCTTTATGCCTAGATCATGAATCCATTTTGACCTTATCTTGGTATATGGTGTTAGGTGTGGGTCAATGCCTAATTTCTTCCAGACTAGTTTCCAATTATCCCAGCAGTTTTTGTCAAATAGTGAGTTTTTATCCCAAAAACTGGGGTCTTTGGGTTTATCAAACACTAGATTACAATTGTCATTGAATATTTTGTTCTGTGAACCTAACCTATTCCACTGATCCACTACTCTATTTCTTATCCAGTACCAAATGGTTTTGGTGACCACTGCTTTATAATATAGTTTTAGATCTGGTGCAGCTAGGCCACCCTCATTTGCATTTTTTTTCATTAATTCCCTTGAAATTCTTGACCTTTTGTTTTTCCAGATGAATTTTGTCGTTATTTTTTCTAGTTCAGTTAAATAATCTCTTGGGAGTTTGATTGGTATAGCACTAAATAGATAGATTAGTTTAGGTAGCCTCTTGTACTATACAAAAAACTAGGGATAAACATAGAAAGAAAAAAAATACTTTGCCATCCAGAATGTTGAAGTCAAAGGATCTTTGAAGGATTTTTCCTTGATGCCTTATTAAAATCAGTATTACTTATCATCCATTCCTCCTCTAAAATCCCAATTTGAAATCTTATCAGATTATGAAAATAGCCCATGTTTTTTGAAGACTTTGAGAGCAGGTTCTGAAATGCTCTTCTCATGTTTGGCAAGCTTGAGGATAGACCTAGCTATGAAAGCCAAAACTACAGTAGGGTTGACAGAAATTTCTACCCAGAGCACTGATAGCTTTTGTTCCTTCAGCAAGTAGAAACTAGGTGCTAATTTTAGCACCTAGTTAATAAAAACAATAAGTTAAAATATGAAAGCCCTAGATAGCTCTAATAAGTAGCCACACCATATATTAATTTTTCTTCATCTGGCTCTGTCCCGCTCCCTCTTAAGGAAGTAGTGTACTTAGCAGTAGCCAAAAAGAAGTGGTCCAACTGAATTTGTAGAATTTGATTTGAAGGTATCTTTCATGCTACTTTGGCACTGGTATTACTAGTTATGACTCTCCTGGTGATGCCATACATTTTTGGCCTAAGAGTCCACTGAGGAAAGTTTCGAGGTCATTCTTCAATGCCTGTATGATGATACATTTTGGAATAACAATAACTCTTAGAGACCATTTGCTAAGTACAGTTAACCAATTAACTTATTACATGCCAGACACTATTAATTGTTGTTCTTTATTCTCAGAGAGGACCAAAATGACATCACTATGTTAGAGGAAAGTTAGTGTGTCTGACTGTGCCTGATCAGACAAATACTAGCTCAGAATGATCTTCAAAGATCAGACACAAATAGTCTCTATGAACTTTTAGGGGGGATTGTCTAACTTTACACATTTTGCATTTTTTTCTGAACCTAATTCAATTCAATTCTCATTGAGCACAGCACCGTCTCTAACAAAAGCATACCATGCCAGTCCTATGCTAGTGTTTGCCAGGTCATACAATCAATTCTAAAGGTCTTCAGAGAGACCTTGGGAGTGTCCTTTTATCAGTTTTTCTGATCACTTTGTGAGCGCTTTCCCTGTGTGGGTTCTATATAAATCAACCTTTTTGGCAAGTACACATTTGGCATTAAAATAATGTGGCTAGCCCAATTGAGTTGCACTCTTTGTAGTAGAGTTTGAATGCTTGGCAGTTTAGTTCAAGAAAAGACCTCAGTGTCTGGTATCTTATGCTGCCAAATGATCTCCCAAATCTCTCTAAGACAATTCAAAGAAAAAAAATTCACTTTCCTGGCATGGTATTGGTATATAATCCAGGTCTCAGAGGCATACAACAATGAGATCAGCAGTAGATCTCTGTAGACCTTCAGTTTGATAGTCAGTCTAATATGTCTATACCAGAAATTGTATTAACATTAGGAGTACACAGAAAGGCAAAAACTCTGTGCAGTGTGTTTTTTTTATCCAAAGATCCTTAAAACACTGAAGAATACTCCATTGGCATCTCATCAAATTCAATGTCATTTTATCATGAATTTCGTTGAGCCTAGTGTGTTTGGGGGAAATGGGTAGCACAGATGGATTATGGAATGAAAAATTTTGAGAACACAAATTTTTGTAACACAAACTAGAAATGAATCGTGACAGTATCATTTTATGCATATATAACATAATTCCATGAAGGTTATAAAAAACAGGATCATAGATAGTGTTGAGTATTTAAGCAATCTTCAATCCAACTCCTCTTTTCTATCCTGACTTTAAAAAATGTTATTTTGGTTTTTAGAACTCAGCAATTTCCTTACCCCCAAATGTGGTTAAACAGAGATTTAAATAAATAGCATTAAAAATGTAGCTCTTTCTATTATCTTCTATTAAGTTTTTTTCTGAGAAAAGAAGCATATTTTACCTACTTTTTGAAGGATATTCCCTTATTTGTTGCAAGGTCTCCTTCTCTCCTTTTTTTAATGGCTTGTGTAAATAGAATTGGTATAAATAGAAAGGCTTGTACAGATAGGATTGGTGAGGAAAAGGAAAGTATGATAAAGTAGAAGTCTGCCTAGTGAGCAAAAAAGCTTAAAGGATAGCTGAGATAGACATTTTCAGATAACACAGTATTGAAAGTATAGAATGGAAAAGAGAAGAGCATAATGAAGAGATGAAAAAATGGGCAGAGAGGAAAAGATGGATTGCAGCAACCTTGCTGCTATAGGAATTGCAAAAGAAGAATGACTTTATCCATCATTGGACACAGGAGACCTGACATCTGTCCAGAGAGATCTTCCTTTTCTGGAAATAAATAATGGCCAGATGCTCTCATCTACAAAGCAATCAGGGTGGGTGGAATGAAAAAATGCTTATTTTTCACCCGACTAAAATTGATTTCATTAAAATTGATTCACTAAAATTGATTTATCACAATTTTTTAGTATATTCTCTTTTGTTTAGGTTTTCTGGAATATCTATGCTTGCTGGTAAACTGGGAAGTAATATGTTCAGTGAAAAGTGTACTGTCTCTGGAATCAAAGGACCTGGTTATTAGATCACTTTCAATTCATTTTAAAGCTATGATCCTGTATTCACTATAGGAAAGTGTTTCTGAGATGTTAATAAAGAAATATATAAGAGTTTACAATGTTCCAGACACTGTCCTCACAGTTAGAGATACAGTGACAAATAAAAACATGATGTCTGCTCTCAAGGTGATCACATTTGATTTGGAGAGAGACTATGTAAATCAATACTTTTATGTACCTACAAATATGTACAGTGTAAATTAAAAGTAATCACAGAAGGAAGGCAAAGAAGTGGTTTCAATCCACATTGGTTATTGAAAAGCATTTGCAAGCTCAGATTGTTCTATTTCAAGAATGTGGCTAAGGGAAATATTCCTATCATAACTTCTTGCTTATGATCACTAAAACCTGACATTTAGCAGCTTCTCTGATACAGCCTTCTTAGTTTGCCTTTTGAGGTCTTCCACAATCTGAAACACATTTTCTATCTCCACTTTGATCTTATTCTACCCTTTCCCATCTCTGGAGAAAAATATTTACATATTCTCATCCCACCCACTCTGCAACAATGCTGGAAACATATGCTATTTACTAAAACTTTTCTCTTTTTTTAAAAGCCCAGCTTATGTGCTATCTTCATCCAACACACCCTTCTAGATTTTATTCTTCCCTTCTTCATCTTGTCTGATAGATTGTTCCTTCTTCAAATTTTAAAATAACATTTTGTGTTTTTTCTTCATTTCTCCTTTATCTTATATTATCTTTACTTGTTTACATACCCTGTTTTATCTCTCTCATATCAGTGTCATCAGACCATAAGCTTCTATAGGAAAGAAGCTTAGATCTCTGTAGCAATAGCACAGCACAGTACCTTATATATCATTTCTTATTGAATTAATCTTAGCAAAATTAAAGGAGCTCTTATCCTCTGGGCATTTTACAAGGAAATAAAAGAGAGCCAAGTAGATATTTTAGAAGTCTCGAATGTTATGACAACATTTGTCTTTAGTTACAAACAGGCTGTTCTAATTCTAGTTGCCTCTTTGGCTAAAATCATCATCTTGAAAACTCTGGGGAAAGGAGGTTACCTTTTAGATGACCTGTGTCGTTCATCTCTATCTTCATATAGCTTTTAGTCATTTGTACATTTTGCTCACAAAATGCTTTTAAGTTTGTATTTTTAAACATGTAAATGTACCCTCAGGCCAAATGGACAAAAGCAAATTATCTAAAATTTATCAAATAAATAAAAATAACCTCCCCAAAATTGATGTGAAAAAAGAGGCTGCTGCTTCACTCTCTTTGAATTTGTAGACTGTTAAATGAAATAATTTATTATGCACTTTGCCTTATTGGAAAATAAGGAACCTCAGCAAATTTTATTTGTTCTTTGAACATTTACTGATTTCTATGTGTGAGATGAAATATATTAAATGTCACAAAGATTGGAAAAAATTAGATTCTACTAATTGATGGACTTTTCTATTCAAAATTAAAACTTGCTGAAAAATTTAGTAATTGAGGTTATTGACTGTTTTTGCTTAGAAGTACTTGCAGGAAGCTGAGAAATAGATGGATTCTTTGTCAGAGAAGCTATGATTAGATACTAGCTGCCATCTTTCTTTATCCCTTTTTATATCTAAAGTTGACTACAATTGTTCTGTTAGAAGGAACCTATATATTGAAAATCAGAATAGCATAGAACTTCTGGAATTCTCCAGTTATCCTTTGAAAGCATTTCAGTGATATATTAAAACTCTCTTTTAAAAAAAAAAAACAGACAATGGACAAAGTCATTTTTACCTTTCTAATGAATCAGTGTCTGGGAATTTGCATGCTTTGCCCCTAAACTACATCTCTCAGAAGTCTTTAGGAGTAAAAGCAAATTAATCCTAAAAGTGATGTCCCTGAGGCCCATAAGTTTTTTATAAGATAGAAACCACTGGGTGCAGGGACATTGAAGATGAAGTTCAAAGTGACTACAAAAGAGAGGGAGAGAGTTTGACAAAGGAGAAGTTTGTTGTCAAGGGCAGGATTTTTTCCTAGTAGCAAGCAAAGGGCCATTGTAAATCCCTAATCTACCTGTCCTTGTGTACATAGATAAACTAGATCCCAATCTGAGCAGGAAAGACTACTGCGGGAGAAGTAAGTTCCTGTTCAATTGACATAAAGAGTGAGCAGCATGGAGAACTGTTGGGACAGAAGTTAATGTTTCTGTAGTCTTCAAGTCAGAAGAAAGAATTTGAGCTCCAAGATTATAATGACTGTGGTAAGTAACTGAAACACTTCTTCCTGTGCCACACTTTCTTAAACTGTGGTAGCTGGGTGAGTATTATAGAAACTGGGATTATTTCATTAAACCCATGAAACCTTGTTTTCTATCCAATAGTGATTCCACCTTGCACAGAAAAGGGAGTGGGAAGGAATTTCCTTTTGCTTTAATTTTATATGCCTTTTTATTTAATCTAATTAAATCAAATTGAACCTTGAGTAGAAATATTGATTGACACAACAAACTGGGGGAAAAAAGATGGGGATGTAGCCAAATCTAAGCAGGGGCATGAGCCACAGATTGATAGGTTAACTGAATAAGCCATACTCCTAGATGATAAAAGTCTGGGAGGAGAGACTTAGAAGAGAGGGCAGAGTTGTATGGACTATCAACAATTCTGTCCGTGGTCCTGAATGCTCACGGAGGCCCATATGGATAGTACACTAATTAGACAACCACAGTATCCTAATTACATTTTTGTTCTTTTCTCTATTAGAATTTTAAATTAAATAAAAAACATCTCTGAAACATTTGCCACATCTAAAGTGTAGAGCTGCTTTCCCATTGAAACTGCTTTTGTTCTAGAACAAAATAATTTTATGTAAAAACAGAATTTGGTAATTTATCACAAAAAATTGATAAAAATCAAGAAGACAGGATGATAACATTTCTGTTGTAGTCAGAATGCATTTCAGCCAGGAAAAACATTCTTCACTATTCCCTTCTGTCTAGCATGGGAAGAAAAAAAAGCAATTGGGAGAAAAAGATATTTCAAGAGAAAAATCTCAGTTTCCTACTTGCTTTGAGGTAGGAAAGAACTGGAAAACTGGGCAGAGAAATATATGACACATGTAGAATGAAAAAATCTGAGCAGATTTCTTAGTTACTTCTCATACTGAGGAAGGACCAGAAACAGTAGAGGAGAAAAGGAAACAAACATTTATTAAGCACCTATTATAAGGCAGGCTCTGTGCTAAGCACTTAACAAATATTATCTAGTTTGATCCTCACAAAATACCTGTGAAATAGGAACCATTATTATTATTCTATTTTATAGTTTAGGAGATAGAGGTTAGGAGATTTGTTCAGGATCATATAGCTAGTAAGTGTCTGAAAATAGCTTTGAACTTGTCTTCTTGACTTCGCACCCAGACTTCAATCCACTGTGCTCCCCAACTCCCAAAATTATATTAGAGAGATTGTAAGCAAGAAGCTATTACTTCACAATGAAAATATATGTTTTAAAAATATTTTTACTAGGTAAAAGAAAAATTCAGAACCTGTGACAAATATAAAATAATATATACAATTGTTCAGTAAAATTTGTATTTCTAATTGAAAGTTGTTCTGCAAAAATAAAATTTTGCTATACAGGCTGAGATTTTAATAGGAAACTTAAAAAAATTACTGAAAACTAAAGTCCACATTTCTAATTTGGGGAACCATTTCCAGATTTTTTAATAGTAAGGCAGTTGAGTACCCAAATATTCCAATGGATGCATGATCTTACTACTTTTTGAATAATCCAACAATGTGTATCCCAAACCATCTGTGCCTGTATATTCTGTATTACTTTTGTATATATCCTCTCGTAAGTTCAGCAAAGGATTGCTTAATATTTTGAGAGTATTCTTCACTTTCTCCTAATGTGACAAGAATGCTTTTGTGAAATTTCAACTCAATTAACACAGTTGTAACAGTGGATAGATGATTGGCTTTGGAGTCAGGAAGAACTGAGTTCAAGTAAATCTAAATATACTGGGGGTGATTTTATTACTATCATCAAATAACTAGGATTTGTCTTGTGTTTTAAGACTTGCAATGTGTTTTAAAAAATATTGTATTATTTGCTCTTCAAAACAATCTTGTAAGATAGATGCTATTATTGCCCCCATTTTATAGCTGATGAAATTGAGGGAAACTTTGGCTAAGTGTTTAGTTGTATGACTTGTCTAGAGTTATACAGCTGGTAAGTATCTGAGATAGGATTAAAACTCATGTCTTTCTGACTATAAATATAGATCTGTATATTTATTTTATCATGTTGATGCCTAGTCTCATTAAGAACATGTCATTAAA
>JAJPUD010000659.1:34818-83658 GCA_023553655.1 Myrmecobius fasciatus
TGGGTAAATAAGATGGCAGGAAATAAAGAATTAGTTATTCTATCTGTGAATGTGAATGGGATGAACTCTCCCATAAAGCGGAAGCGGATAGCAGACTGGATTAAAAACCAGAATCCCACAATATGTTGTCTACAAGAAACACATCTAAAACATAGTGACACATATAGGATGAAGGTAAAAGGCTGGAGCAGGAGCTATTATGCTTCAGGTGAACAAAAAAAAGCAGGGGTAGCAATCCTTATCTCAGATCAAGTAAAAGCCAAGATAGATCTAATCAAAAGAGATAAGGAAGGAAACTATATTTTATTAAAGGGTACCATAGATAATGTAGCAATATCTATACTAAATATATATGCACCAAGTGCAATAGCACACAAATTCCTAGGGGAGAAATTAAGAGAGATGCAAGAAGAAATAGACAGCCAAATGATACTAGTGGGGGATCTCAACCTTGCTCTCTCAGAATTAGATAAATCAAACTACAAAATAAACAAGAAAGAAACTAGGGAGATAAACCAATTGTTAGAAAAGTTAGGTATGATAGATCTATGGAGAAAGTTGAATGGAGACAATAGGGAGTTTACTTTTTTCTCAGCAGTCCATGGAACCTATACAAAAATTGACCATGTGTTAGGGCATAAAAACCTCAAAATCAAATGCAGAAAGGCAGAAATAGTAAATGCATCCTTTTCAGATCATGATGCAATAAAAATCACATGCAATATAAGGCCAGGAGAAAATAAACCAAAAGTTAATTGGAAATTAAATAATCTAATCCTGAAGAATGAATGGGTGAAAGAGCAAATCATAGACACAATCAATAATTTCATCCAGGAGAATGACAATAAGGAGACAACATACCAAAATTTGTGGGATACGGCTAAAGCGGTTATAAGGGGCAATTTTATATCTCTAGATGCTTACTTGCATAAAATAGAGAAAGAAAAGATCAATGAATTGGGCTTATTATTAAAAAAATTAGAAAAAGAACAAATTAAAAACCCTCAATTAAATACCAAATTGGAAATTCTAAAAGTAAAAGGAGAAATTAATAAAATTGAAAATAAGAAAACTATTGAGTTAATAAATAAAACTAAGAGTTGGTTCTACGAAAAAACCAACAAAATAGATAAGCCTTTAGTTAATTTGATAAGAAAAAGGAAAGAAGAAAATCAAATTGTTAGTCTCAAGAATGATAAGGGAGAACTTTCCTCCAATGAAGAGGAAATCAGAGCAATAATTAGGAGTTACTTTGCCCAACTTTATGCCAGTAAGTTTGATAATCTAAATGAAATGGAGGAATATCTACAAAAATATAGATTGCCCAGGTTAACAGAAGAGGATATAAATTATTTAAATAGCCCCATATCAGAAAAAGAAATAGAAGAAGCTATTAACCAACTCCCTAAGAAAAAATCTCCAGGGCCAGATGGATTTACATGTGAATTCTACCAAACATTCAAAGAACAATTAATTCCAATACTACACAAACTATTTGAGAAAATAGGGACAGAAGGTATACTGCCAGAATCCTTCTATGAGACCAATATGGTGCTGATAGCTAAACCAGGTAGGGTGAAAACAGAGAAAGAAAACTATAGACCAATTTCCCTAATGAATATTGATGCAAAAATTTTAAATAAGATATTAGCAATGAGATTACAGAAAGTCATCCCCAGGATAATACACTATGACCAAGTAGGATTTATACCAGGAATGCAGGGCTGGTTCAATATTAGGAAAACTATCAGCATAATTAATTATATTAATAACCAAACTAACAAAAACCATATGATTATCTCAATAGATGCAGAAAAAGCCTTTGATAAAATCCAACACCCTTTCCTATTAAAAACACTAGAGAGTATAGGAATAAATGGGCTTTTCCTTAAAATGATCAGTAGCATCTATTTAAAACCATCAGCAAGCATCATATGTAATGGAGACAAACTAAAACCATTCCCAATAAGATCAGGAGTGAAACAAGGCTGCCCACTGTCACCATTACTATTCAATATTGTATTAGAAATGTTAGCTTTAGCAATAAGAGAAGAAAAAGAGATAAAAGGAATCAGAGTAGGTAATGAAGAAACCAAATTATCACTCTTTGCAGATGACATGATGGTATACTTAGAGAACCCTAGAGACTCAACTAAAAACTACTAGAAACAATTCACAACTTTAGCAAGGTGGCAGGATTCAAAATTAATCCACATAAATCATCAGCATTTTTATATATTACCAACAAAGTTCAGCAGCAAGAGATGCAAAAAGAAATTCCATTCCAAATAGCAGATGATAGGATAAAATATCTGGGAATCTATCTGCCAAGGGAAAGTCAGAAACTATACGAACTAAATTACAAAACACTTTCCACACAAATAAAATTAGACCTAATCAATTGGAAAAATATTAAGTGCTCATGGGTAGGCAGAGCAAACATAATAAAAATGACAATACTACCCAAACTAATCTACTTATTTAGTGCCATACCAATCAAACTCCCAAGAAATTATTTTACAGATCTAGAAAAAATAGTAGCAAAGTTCATTTGGAAGAACAAAAGGTCAAGGATCTCAAGGGGATTAATGAAAAAAAAGGCAGATGAAGGTGGCCTTGCTGTACCAGATCTAAAACTATATTATAAAGCAGCGGTCATCAAAACCGTTTGGTACTGGCTAAGAAATAGAGCAGTCGATCAGTGGCACAGGATAGGTTATCAGGACAATCTAGGCAATAACCATAACAATCTAGTGTTCGATAAACCCAAAGACCCCAGCTTTTGGGATAAATACTCACTATTCGGCAAAAACTGCTGGGAAAATTGGAAACTAGTGTGGAAGAAATTAGGGCTTGACCCATACCTAACACCACATACCAAGATAAGATCTAAATGGGTTCATGATCTAGATATAAAGAGGGACTTTGTAAGCAAGTTAGAGGAACGTAATATAGTTTATCTCTCAGACCTGTGGAGATGGAATAAATTTATGTCCAAAGAAGACCTGGAACTCCTAATTGAACACCAGATGGATAATTTTGATTATATTAAGTTAAAAAGTTTCTGTACAAACAAAACAAATGCAGACAAGATTAGGAGGGAAGCATCAAATTGGGAAATCATCTTTACATTCAATGGTTCTGATAAAGGCCTCATTTCTAAAATATATAGAGAATTGTCTCATATATATAAGAATTCAAGCCACTCTTCAATAGATAAGTGGTAGAGGGATATGAACAGACAATTTTCAGATGATGAAATTAAAACCATCTCTAGTCATATGAAAAGTTGCTCCAAATCACTATTGATCAGAGAAATGCAAATTAAGACAACTCTGAGGTACCACTACACCCCTGTCAGATTGGCTAAAATGACAGGAAAAGATAACGATCAATGTTGGAGGGGATGTGGGAAAACTGGGACACTAATACATTGTTGGTGGAACTGTTAACGGATCCAACCATTCTGGAGAGCAATTTGGAGCTATGCTCAAAAAGTTGTCAAACTGTGCATACCCTTTGACCCAGCAGTGTTTCTACTGGGCTTATATCCCAAAGAGATCTTAGAAGAGGGAAAGGGACCCACCTGTGCAAGAATGTTTGTGGCAGCCCTTTTTGTAGTGGCTAGAAACTGGAAACTGAAGGGATGCCCATCAATTGGAGAGTGGCTGAATAAATTATGGTATATGAATATTATGGAATATTATTGCTCTGTAAGAAACGACCAGCACGATGATTTCAGAGAGGCCTGGAGGGACTTGCATGAACTGATGCTGAGTGAAACGAGCAGAACCAGGAGATCATCATACACGGCAACAACAGTATTACATGATGATCAATTCTGATGGACATGGCTCTCTGCAACAAAGAATTGTCTCAAACCAGTTTAAATTGTTCAATGAAGAAAACCATATACACTCAGAGAGAGGGATATGAAATATGGACCACAACGTAGCATTTTCATGATCTCTAGTGACATTTGCTTGCATTGTATTGCCTTTCTCTGATTCTTTTTTTTTTCTTGTAGATAGGATTTTTCTTGCATAACTTCTCAAGCATTTCAACATTATTAATATGTAGTGGACTTCCTGCCATCTAGGGGAGGGGAGGGGAGTGGGGGTAAAATTTGTAATGGAAAGCTCTGTAAAGATCAATGTTGGGAAACTACCCATATACATGTCATACAAATAAAAAGCTTTAAATAAAAAAAATACTAAAAAAAAAAGATTTAATCATGGCTTCTGAGATCTAGATGGGGAGAGATGGTACAAAAAAACTAAAATATATAAAATTTGACATATGATGAAGGGAAAAAATTGACATACAGTGAAGAGGATTTTTCATATCAAAATGTGAAACATTTCCTTAATCAAAATTGAATGGGCTAGAGATTCCTATGAAAGCTGCTCAATTTAGGGGGAATACTAATTTCACTTACCTCTTTAAATTGGCTTGGATATGGCATATTATGTACCTAAATTAATGTCAGAGGTAAAAAAATGAAGCTTGTTTATAGAAAAAAACTTCAGTGATACATGTTCATTACAAAAATTTTGGAATGTTCTCTTCTATACATACTCAATGTTACTTGAGATATGTTAATAGAAGGCATAAAAGGCATTAATTTTTGATTTCTAAATTGTCATGTAATAGAGAAGTCCATTAAAAAAGACATTATCAAAAATACATGAGTGTGCAGGCCTCATGAATGTTTTTAGCGATAATATTAGTGAATAATGGCCTGTTATCTATTCAAAATGTGAATTTTAGTAGTAATATGAAATCAATATAAAAGCAGTTTAATTAAATTTATTTAAATAAAACACACAGTAATAAACCCAGTGTTGGTCTTTAATCAATTCTTATCAAATAAGTGAACATACTGGTATTTAACAGATTGAACTATTCTTGAATACTGTAAGATAAATTCAGTCATAACATATCAATGCAGACTCAATTGGTTGCATCTCTCTGATTCAACATCAATAATCTCATAAACAAAAATATGCTTTTACAGAGCTAGGAGAAATTAATCACTGACTAGAATTTAGACTCATCAGAAATTTCATTTAGTTAGAGCCTAGTGATTTACTAATACCAAACAACAAATTTTTATTGTTTACTACGCTCCTAATACTGGCATTGGTGATAAAAAGCAAAAAAACAAAACAACAAAAAAAAACCTCTTGTTTTCAAGGAGATTTTTTTCTAATGAGGAAATTTAATAAAACTCTCAGGTAGATCATACCCTGTGGCAGAAGAAGGACTAAGTCCTATGTTGTGATCTTCTATTCCAGAAGAAGATAAAGGCAGTGTTAGACATAAACAAGGTTGTTTGTCTTTTGTTGTCAAAGAGGGCCATGACATTAGGGAAGTAATGTCAAGTGAATTGGATTTAAATGAGAGAGGACTGTGAAAATTCACCAGCCTCACTTTCTCCTTCAGAGCCATCTGAGTCTAATGGCAAAATGTATATCAGAATGACTAGAGATTGCCCTAGAGGCTTGGGAGACCCTGGCCTCCTTGAGATAAGGTCTCCAACAGGTCTCAGTTTGATTGAAGCAATGACCAGTCAGTGATTAAGGTTAGGTAAGAAATGAGGCAGAAAATGATCTGTTTTAACTAGTCAGAAAAATCAATATGATAGACCAAGTAGCTAAGGAAAGATAGGTTCCATCTCTGCCAACACATAGATCCTATTTGAATATCATTACCAATAAAAAAACAGAAATATGGTCAAATAGCCAAAAAATTAATTTATTGTTTCACTATTATATACATACAATATTAATCTATAAAATCTCATATAAGGCATGTAATTTCATTCATCGAGGAATCTCAGGATTGGAAGTGCTCAAAGGTCAGCCAATCCAACAAGAATATCCTATATAATATCCTAACAAGTAATGCTCCATTCTATACTTAAAGATCTGCAGTGAAAGGAATAATCCCAAATCTGCCAATTCTTCCATATAATTCTAATAGTTAGGAAGTTGTTTCTTATGTCTTGCTTAAATCTGCCTTTCTATAATATCTAACCTGCCCTCAGGGGCAAAACAAAATAAAAAGAATTCCTCTAAATAAAACCATAGTTATTATGAAAATACCAACATTTTCTTCATGTTTAATTATTTCTCATGCAAGTCAGCACCACTAAAGTGGTATGAGCCTAGGACATGTGTTTTAAAATCACCTAGGAAGAGAGAGTGACTTAGAAGCTCATAGATGACAAGAGCGAGGGTCTGGAAAGGATAGAATGATTTTAAAGAAGACAACGTGTATAATAGTGGTAGAGAGAGGTCTGAAAGAGTCAGTAGGAAACACCCCAACTCTGCCTTTAGGACCCACATGTGTTAGGATTGAGAGAAAGAACAGCCAGCCTTGGAAAGAGATGTGATATTTTCCACAGAAAGCTCCATAGAAAGGGTGGGAGGGGAAGAGATTCTAGAATAATGAGGGGTGTAATAATGAATAAAAGAATTCCAAAGGATCCAGTGAAAAGGTAGGGCAGGGGAGAAGAGGGACTAGGAAAGGCTGGAGGTGAGGTGAGGAGAATAGCCAGCCTGTGTCATCTTTGCTGTTGAGCTCTAGGTTAGAGAATAGAAGGAGTGATCAGCCTGCCTCATCTTTGTGGGAAGGTTGTCCCAAGAGAGAGATGGGGCTGCTTGGGGGGTACATCAGCCAGATGAGTGGTGCACAGAGGAAGAGAAGGAACACAACAACTCCCGGAGGATGTAGGTGAATAGCAAAACCATGGTGTCTCATTAATTTGGCTCTGTCTACTGATAGAAAGATTCCTATTGAATAATTGAATAAATTCTAAACACCCTGAACTGACATTCAGGATCCTCAATCTGGCTTTAATCTAATTTTCTAGTTTTCTCATGCTACTCTCCTTCTTTTACATTATATTCTAGTTCAACTAAACTTCTTATCTTTCCCTGACTCAGACTCTTCATTTCTTACTTCCACGTCCTTTTCTAGGCTGTTTCCTATTCCCGAAATGCTCTTTCACTATATCTGTACCAGTTGAAATTCAAATCTTCCCTCAAGACCTGACTCAAATATCATTACTTTCATGAAACTTTCCTGATTCCTCTTAATCAGAAATGTTCCAGCCTTCAATTTCATAACACCATGTTTCCTAACTTCCATTTGCACTTAGCAAATTCTGTTCTGCATTACAGTTATTTATATACACATTTTACTTCATGAAGGTAGAGATAATTTCTGATATAAACTTTTTATTCACCTAACAAAACCACCTGGCACATACTCAGTGTTCAACAAATATTGGCTGAGTACATAATGAATAGATATTTAAATAGAATCATTGCATTCTTCTAAGAAATGTTTGAGTACTTTAAAATCTATAATTCAATAACCTATCCTTCCTTATCAAAAATAAAAAGTCAATATCATTAATTATTTCCTGATATAAAGCATCACAACCCACACTAATGTATTCCCAGGTCTTGGATGAGTTTGTTTGATTCACAGATTATGTACTTTACTAAAGAAATGATGATGATGAAAATAATAACACACATTTATATAAGGCATTAGAGCTTTCAAAACACTTTACATATATCAATTTATTCTCAATACATAGACCTGACAATAGAAACCATTCACTCCCAACTTCCTGTGTTCTGGCTTCTTTATCAGACTACCCTTTTCCCCTTGACAATTCATGTTTATATCATTCTGTTAACACTCTATTGTGCGTCAAAAGATAGCTGAAGAACACACCAACTTCAGGACTGCTCATAAGGTCTTGAAGGGAAAGAATTTGCCTTCCCCATCTACCAACTCTCACTAGTATTTCTTGAGTATTTAAGAATTAACTTATGCCATCATTATTTTATCATTATTGCATTAATAACATTTTGATGTATATTTTGTTTGGTCTATTTTTCTTGGTGCACCTACATTTTTTTCTTTGATAAGGCAAAGTTCTGTGTTAGCATGAATTACTTTTAATGTATAATATAAAGTGTTTAGAGATAGAAATAATTCATTCCCAAAGTTTCTATCCTAAAAGTCCTTTCCATATGATTATGATGATATTAAGCAAAAACTGAAGTCATTCAACCCCTGGGTTATTCTGAGAGGACTTCAAGAAAATACTTAAGAAAAGTTAGTACTCCAAAATTCACTGGATCTGTGATTTCATCCACAGGTGTGTTTACTCAGAAGAAAAAGATCACAATTTGTCCACATCTACCTAACTTATGTGACCTTAAATTGTCATCCTAATATGATGGGGGCAATCACTGTAGCTCCTGAAATCACAAATATACCAGTGGAGCATATGAATGATCCATCAGTTAGTTATCCATCCCTACGTGAGTAATTCTTCCTCCTTTTCTATCTGATCCTTCTCCTTTCTCTTCTCCTTTTTGATCATGCAATTCTTTGATGACATGACAGTCATTCCAATACTTGAATACAGCTATCATATTCCCTGGAGTCTTCTCTTCTTGAAGATGTACATTCCTATTTCTTTCAACCAATCTTCAGATGACATAGATTCAAAACTCTTTACTGCCATAACTATAGTTCAGACCCACATCACCTTCTATTTGCATCATTATATTGACTCCTACCTGGGTTCCCTGCCTCCAATTTCTTCCATCTCCAATTCATTCTTTATACAAATATCAAATCAATCTTATTAATGCACAATGTCCACGTGACTCCTTTGCTTAAAATTTTTCACTAGTTCCCTACTGCCTCTGAGATAAAATATTGGTTCTTAACCTTGCTTTATGACTCTCAACAAAATCAATCTCACCCTTTAGCCCTATTTCACTACAACCCCCTTCATGAACTACATTTAAGTAAAACTAGACTATTACTATCATTCCCTTGAGCTCATCCTATTTTCTCCTTATGCTCAAAATAAATTCCTTTTCTCATCTCTATTGAAACTCCTATCCTTCTTTAAGGTCCAGCTAAGTTGTTACTTCCTCCATAAACTTATACCTAAACCCCTAACTGAAAGTGATAAAGTGATTTCTCCTGCTTCATATTTCTTCTACCACATTGACTAGTCTTTATCTTTTATTTTTATTTCATTCTACCTCATGGTGGCATAGAGGGAAGAAGTATGGAATCATGAAAGTAGCGAATTCAAATTCTGGTTCTGACAATTATTTGATCTATGAATCTGTTTGTTTTTTTCCCTGAGTTTTAATTTCCTCATCTGTAAAATAAGTTGACATTTGTACTTTCTATATCACATGATGTTTTTGTGGAAAATTTATAAACATTAAAATGCTATATAAATGAGTTATGATAACCTCATATGATTGTCTGCATAAATACATTAATCCCCTTGCCCTATGAGATCACAAATTCTATTAGAAAACAAATAATATATTTTTCATCCTTGTATTTTCTGTGCTTAACACAAAACCTTGAACAAATTTTAATAAATATTAACTTGGTTTGAGTTATAGTTATATAAAGTTAAGCTTTATGAGAGTAGGGATTGTTTTATTATTTGTCTTTTTAATTGTCTTTTAGCACAGTGCCTGATATATAATAAAGCACTCAGCCGATTGGTCAATCAAATTGAAAAAAGAAATGGGAAGGCAAGGTGTTGTAATTTGTAAGAGTATGTGTATCTACCGTGTACAAATGTATTTGTAATTTATGATAGAAAAGAGAATTTTAGGAATCAGAAAAATAAAATTGAAGAGTCTTTGTCAATTATTATATTAAAATTAAAGTGGACTTGGAAAACATACCTGTTTTCTAATCAAATATATTCTAAGCAGAAAATGCAGGATTCTACCTAATTTCTAAAATGCTCTTAATATCTCAGTAACAATTTGGGTCCAAGGAATATCTTGTATTTTATACAACTGCAAAATTGCTTTACAAAGAATTCCTGGTTCTCCTTTTTGTTTTAATGTTTTTGGATGTTCGAGACATTTTTTTTTTCTTTTATCTTTCATTGTTTCCTCCCTCTTCCCATAAACTTCCCAATTCCCTTTTTACTTTCAGTGAACTATCACTTTAAAAAAATATATCCATATCTTGCAGGACTCCTGTTTTCTGGTGGTATTGATTTTCATTTTTCCCTGCATCCTTCACATTCATTTCTCATACTCTTTGCTATTTCTGGCTAAGAAGGTACAACTCCAAATGAATTCCAATATATTTTCCCCCATCTGAAAATAAAATCTGATCACCCGTGTCTCTTGCTTCTTTTTGCTTTTCATTTATTTACAATCTTCCATTCTCTTTCAAGATACAAATAAACTGACTGTAATCAACAATCTCTTTTGGAAAGGACAGAATTAGAAGGGGGCTACATGTACCTATGGTATTATTCCTATAAAGAAATCCTGGTATGGAAACTCCCTTTATTGTTACAGAAAAGCAGCTGCTCTGTTACTGTTAATCTTGGAAAATTTGTGGATCATTGAGAGGTTAAGTAACTTATCCATGGTCACATAGCTACTATTACCAGAAGCAGGACCTGAACCTGACTCAGCCCTTTACTATGTCATAGATATTTAGCAGACAAAAATGAAATTTCTTTCAAACCTATTTAAAATAATAGATTTAAAGGTCAATATATATTTTTAAATTAGGAAATTATGGTTCAATGAGATAGAATGACTTTTTCAGGTATAGATTTGAAAGTGATAGATTCTAGATCTAAATCCAGTGCTTTTTTCCTTTACCCTTAACACTAACTTTATCAGACAATGGCAGGTAAGGTAGGTGCTTGATGGACAGGATTTTAAGAGTCCTAATGAATCTGATGAGAACTTAAATCACCCCATTATTTTTATTTTATATTTATATTATATTATTTTTATTATATTGTTATTTTATTTTTATTATGTTATTATATCATTTTATATTATATTATATTATTTTTATATTATATTTTATTTCTCAAAACACAGAGATATTCCTGGACAATATAAAGCAAAGTGGATACTTGATTCATAAATGGCATTTGTGGAGTTGGGGAATCTACTAACTACTACTGTCTTCCCATCAGCCTTAATCCCTTCAACATAGCCAATTAGTCAGCATTAGTATATAGTAGATAGAGTAATGGACTTTATTCAAATCCTAAACCTGATAATTTTTATTTGGATGAATATGGGCAAAGTATCCAGATTCTCTGAGCCTCAGTTTACTTAAAATAGGGAAAAACAACATCTATAAGATCTACCTCAAAGGGTTATAGTAAGAATCAAATGAGATAATGTATGTAAATGACATTCCAAACCTAAAAGCAATAAGTACATGGACATAGAAGTCAGCTATAATTATCTTCCTCATTAAATGGTTATGACTTGATTGAAATTCTACTTTAAAAAAATACAATGCTCCTGAGACTTCTAAAGGTTTGAAAATACCTGCTGTAATAGAGTTCCTTATTTCAAATTACTTCTTATGAAACCACGGACTGGAAAAAATGGAACTTAAGAAGTGAACCCCTTAGGAAGGAGCAAAATTGACACACCAAGTCACTGGGATGATTCGGGCATCCGTAAAATTGAATTTGGTTTCTAGACTAAGACAAATTAATGACTGGCAAGCTGCATAAAATTGAGAACCTGACTCTACAATACATTTCACAATACTTCCTCTGGGGCCCTTACCTACTTTGGGAACTGCCATCTATCAATTAATTGACCCAAACAGAACCACTGCCTAAGCTGAAGTGGCTTTTGAAGTAAACTGATACAAGAAGCACAGTTAGAAATCAATTGATCATTGGACTCAGATGCACACAAATCATCAAGATATACAGCAATATTCCCAAAGTACTGAGAAGTGACCTTGTTGAAGTACAAAGAGTGGTATATGGCATCAGTAGGCATGGATATGAAACTTGGCTTTGATGCTACTCACATGATCTTGGACAAGTTAGTGATAGTAATACTTGCACTATTTTCTTTATGGGGTTGTTGTCAGGAAAGTGTTTGGCAAACTTTAGAAGTCTACAGCAGGTATCCATAAACTTGGTTTTAAATATATATAAACTGAATTTCAATATAATTGTTTTATTTTGTAATTCTATGAATTTAGTTTTGTCAGTTAAAATCATTATTCTGAAAAGGAGTCCAATGGTTTTACCAGCCTACCAATGGGATACTCACCACAAAAAAATTAAGAGCAACTGGGCTACACTTAAATGAGTTATCACTATATTATTATTCCCCAATCAGATCAGAAAGCATTGTAAACATGAGCCTTCTCTGACTGCAGCTGTATTTGAGTTCATCAATAAGCCTAGAAAACACTCTTGAGTAATGTTAATTGTCACCTCATTTCAACCCACATACAAGCAGAGCAATGGTCACTGGGCAATGGTCATTGGAGTAAGGAGACTGGGACCAAAGCGTGTTTCATTTATGGACATGGAGATACCCAGGTTCTGGTGCACAGTAGGTGGGTTATTCAATTGTCTGGGGAGTAAGCCAGACCAAATGACAAATTGTGAAAAGATTTTCACACAGTCCTAAAGAGATGGATGGGTCTTATATTCTTATGCTTAAATCATTGAAAAACTAGAAATCTCATCATGTCCCAAGTTTCCCCTCTTCTTTACCTCTCAGTGGTATCTTGTACATTCAGTAAATTGTACAGAGTATATACTACAGATATAACCTATTCTTCCTTGGGGGAGGGATTGCTTAAGTATTTTGTTAATCTGCCACTTCACAAGAAAATTAAGTAACAATTTAGTTTTCTAACATAATGTTTTAAAAGAATAGAGTGATTAACAAAAATTTGTCCCCAAGTAGACAAAAGGGAAAACAAAAGGGAATTCTGTTGTCTGGCCAACAGAATGAAATCAGCAGAAGAAACTAGGGAACAAGAAGGGAGGAAAGACTGAGAGTCTGTTAGCATATTAACTAGGCAGTCCAGTTGAAATGTGGTTGTTTTGAGGTCTAATATTGCATTTCAATTTCACATGATACACTCAACCTTTCTTTCTGTACCTCAGTTTCCTCATCTGCAAACAAATGATGGCAAAACAGCATGTCAGAGAAGCTTGTTTTGTCAGATCATGTAGTTGTATGGAAAGGCCACTGCTATCTGGATGAAAAAATTCATGTTTAATCTTGAGTCCCTGCTTTGCCACTCACTATCTGTTGTTACCTTGAACAAGTTTTGGTGTTGAAGCAAGGACACTATACTTGAGTACAAAGGACTCAAATTCAAATCCTGACACTGGGACTTATTTAGCTATCTGATTATAGGCAAGTGATTTCTCTTCTCCTGGCCCTCAATTTCATTATATACAAAGTAATGAGGTTGGACTAGATTAGCTCAAAGGTTTCTTTCAGCACTAAGTCCTGGGTTTATCTGGATTTAAATCCTCCCACTAATTAATTGTTTGCTCATTGGTAAATCATTCTTTGAGATTCAGTTATATGTTTTAAATGGAGATTATAAAATGGTGTGGGACTTGCCTTACAGGGTTATTGTTCAAATTAAATGAGATAATGAATGTAAAGCATTTTACAAATTTTAAAACACTTGACAATTGTCAGTTTTTATCGTTTTGGTTATTATTATTAATAGTAACATTATCAATACTACTTCTGCCACCAGCACCAACACCAGCACCACCACTACTATTATACCACTACTACTACCTTAGGAGTCTAAGTTTCCTATCTTTAAATGACTATGACAATATTATATCATCATATCTTACAGTAATGTTGGGAGAATCTTGTGAAAAAACATTGAGTCGAGAATGAGAGAATCTGGATTAAAATGCCACTTGTATAACCTTGAAAAATCACTTTCCTTTTATGCTTGTTTCCTTTTCTGCAAAATCAAGAGGGTGGACCAGATGGACTTTATGGTTTTTTCCTGCTCTGTCTATGTCTATGAATCACTTTCTAAACCTTACATTATTTTATAAACGTAAGCTCTCTCTCTCTCTCTCTCTCTCTCTATATATATATATATATATATATATATATATATATATATATATATATATATATATATATACAAACCCCTAAAAGATCAAAAGAAAACCTATGGAAACTAAGAGCAATATGATTCTCAGTTACTACTCCTCCTGAAACACACCATCATCACCTTTAGTTTTATGTGCATCTTTCCTATGTTAAATAAATAGTGAAACTGTATTTGAAGTATTTGAAGACAGGTAAATTTTGACAAAGAAAAATAGAAACTAGGAAACCTATCTTCAACTTTTGATAGAAAACAGAAAACATAGGAAGATGAAACCCAAAATATAAAAAAATACTACTGTTGACCTCCCTTTCTGTTTGCTTTATGGATGGATTAGACTGTAGGTCTCTGAGATGACACTTTTAGTTTTTGACCCAGAACACAACTGCTCACACCGTGAAGTGTTTTTCCTTGAAATGTAATTAGATTCTTTCATTTCTCAATTTTACAAGCCCAAGAGCAATACTTTCCCTTCTGTGTCAAACCTAGAGGGGAGACAGCCTTTGAGTTTTTGGCTTTTTAAAAAAAATATTGTTGACTTGAGACTGCTGCCTTAATGTAGCTCTTGGCCTTAAATCTGTCACCAGCAAATCATCTTTGTTAAAGATTCACTTAAGCCACATGCTCATGCTAGGTACTATTTGTACATCTGCCTTCATTGCAGACCCCCTACTCCAAGCTGCTCTTTTAAGTAACCAATAAGTTTTCTGTGCAATATATACAGATCCATACATGTGCCTACATGTATGCATAAATGTGTTAATATTTATTGTATAGAACATATATAAAGATATATGTATATATTTTTCCAAATGTCTTTGAAATTTTAAGTTTTAATAGCTTAAAACTGCACCAAGACTTGGGACAATGTGCACATACATATATATATGTAAGTATATATGTATGTGCACACTGTCTCAAAAGGAGATATATATGTGTGTACATGTGTATATATATATGTATATAATATGTATACACATACATATATACACACATCAGTCTATCAAGAGAAAAGGGGGAGAGAGAGAAAGATAGAGATTGACTGCTCTACTAGATTTAGAATTGTATAGAAATATGAGGATATGAAGCAGCAGCTATTTAATGAAGAAGGAACTAGCAGGATCCCAGGAGGCACTTGATACAGGAAGGTTAAGAGTCTGCAAGAGGCAGAAAGCTGATTGGATGAACAGAGAAACTGGTTCCAAAAAAGCTGGAGAGATGGAAGATGAATGGAAAGGACAACACAATCTCAAGGAAGCTAAAATAGACCATGACAAGGGAGACCAAAGAGCTGAAGACTAGTCCCAGAGGTTTGCAGTCTGCCACTGAGACACAGAGAAATCTATTTTTAAATGCAGACTTCATCATATCTGAAGATAGTCAAGAATAGAATACTGGATGCAAAAGTATTCCAAGGAGAAAGAGAAAACTATTTCAAACGTATTTCTAATAGAAATCTGAAGGAAGCTTCTCTATAAAAATGATTCTAGAAATTGAATGCAAAAGAAAAATGTTCTCTCTTCATATGGTTTGTGCTTCTGAATATATTTCATCTCTTCAAGAAAGAACCCATTTGACCTCCCCAATATGATTAACCTTTCTGTAAGTTTTTTGAAGTGGAAATTCACCATCTCTATCCAGACATTTTGCCATTCCCACATCAAAAACTAATTTTTGTGGCAAAGCTATATTTTTTCTTCCTAAAACATCATCTACTTCTTAATTTTGCAAAAAAAATATTCCAAATCAAGCCGATGGCATTTGCTTCTTCACAGAACTAGAAGCACATGATTTTGCAGTTGGTTTTTTACCATTAGTGAGACTTTTTTAAATACAATTTTGAAAAATCAAATCCTCTCCTTTGATCCTTGGGGCAGCTTAAAGATAATTGGCTCAAGGAAAAGATCATTTCATCTGAAGTGCAGAACAGTCCTTGAACTCCAAATGCAGACAAGCTGTCCAATGCCAGATCTACATTTGACCCAAGGGTAAGTACATAGCATTAATGCCATTCCAGAGAAACCCTGAAATGACTGAGCCTGGTGTTTGGCTACTGAAGTCCCTGGAATACCTTGAAGATAGTCTTCACTGATATGAAAGATTGGGAGAAAGTCTTTTTTCTTTTATTTAGTAGAGATTTTCTGGGTCAAAAACTAAAATAGGTAGTCTTCACTGATATGAAAGATAGGGGAAAAGCCTTATTTCTTTTACTTAGTAGATATTTTCTGCCACTACTATCTTGAGTAAGAAGCTACTAGCGTTTGGAATTAATAGAGAAAGCTCTGCCATGAACTTGCTAGGTGGAGTGCCAATATTTAGGAATGGCAATACTATTCTGGGTCATAATTCACTAATCTCCAAACTGAGGCTTCGGGCTTTAGCCTTATGCCTAAGGTTCACTCAAGCCTATAAGTTTTATGTTTAGGCAGTAGCATGTATTATAATCCATTGCTATAAAGATCATTTAAATCAGAGTTGCAAGACCAATAATGTTACACTGGCTTCCACTTGCATCCTGTGTAAGCATGGGAAAATTATTTAATTTCCCGTGCCCTCAGTTTTGTTATCCATAAAAAAGGGGGTGGAAAAGGTGTTGTACTATAAAACTTCTAAATTCCTTTACAACTTTGAATCTCTGATCTTAATTAACAATCTTTTAATTCTACATGGAATCTCAAAGGTGAGATTAACAATGTCTAACATTCCCCAAACCAGTGTTCTTTCAATATGTGTTATACTTACTTGTAAAGGAAATTAATTCATCTTCTTTATTAACAACATATTTGGTGTGAACATAAAATCATAATATTCAACAATACATGTTCATAAAACAGAAATAGATGTTGAAGATACAAAGAGAGAGAGAGGAGCTCTATCCTGAAGGAGCTTATAATCTATTTAGAAATATAGAACATATACACCAAATGATAAAATATCACAAAATAAAATATAGTGCAAGATTGGAAAACTATTATAAATGCATTATCTGACTTAACACTCACAACATTATGAGATGATTATCATCTCATTTTATAAGTGAGGACACAGAAAAGTTAAGTGACTGGCTCAGGATTAGGTAGGATATGAATCCAGGGCTTTCTGACTCCAAGTCCAGCATTCTCTCCACTATGTTCAGGTTCGCTTTGTCTCACTATATGTTTAATGATAGCAAATATATGGTGGATAATATAAGAGAAATACAAAATCACCTTGAAGTTGATAGTTAATTGAGATGTATAATATAAATAGTATAGAAAAAGAAGATAATTTTTAAAATATTCTGAATACAAGCAATAAAACAAGCACTTCCATATCAAAGTAGAATTTTTAAAAACTGCAAATGAAACAGCAAATCTATTATGTACAACTTGCTTTTCTTTGAAAAATATGATAAAATTATTACATAACTTTCTTTTTAACCCTTCCTTTGCCCTAGGGGGAACACATACATGTATATATATATATATATATATATGTGTGTGTGTGTGTGTATATGTAAGTATATACATAAATATGTGTATATATGTATGCATATATTTATATGTATACATACATATATACAACTGTGTATATATGTATATATAAATATAGCCATACTATATATACTTCTATTTATCAGTTTTCTCTGTCTTCAGATAGCATCTTCCTTCATATGTCTTTTATACTTAATTTGGGTATTTGTAATAGTCAAAAATGATTTGGTTGCTCAAAGTTACTTTAAAACAATATTGCTGTTATTGTATATTATTTCATTTTATGAAACTTTTTTACTTCCTTTAAAATGTAAGAATATGTGATGCCTCCAGGACTTCAAATAACATGATAAAATCACACTGTGAAGATTCTAGCCTACCCCAATATTTCACAGAATCACAGGATGTTAGAATTGGAAAGTACCATAATGACAAGACCTAAAAGGAATTCCCATTATGAAATGCCCAGTAAGTAGTCAGTCATTCAGCCTCCACTCATGGATCTCCAATGGGAGGGAACCAGCCATCTTCCCAAAATAGCCCATTCCATTTTTAGACAGCTCTCCTCGTTGGGAAATTTTCTCTTACGTCAAGTCAAAATTTGCCTCTTTGCAATCTCCAATGATTGCTCCTTCAATTCTCAGTGGCCTAACCAAACAAATTTGATTCCTCTCCCATGTGATAGACCTGCAAGTACTCAAAGATACTAAAATGAAATCTCCTTTAAGTTTTCTCTTTTCTAATCTAAATATCATAATTTCCTTCATTTGATCCTCATATGATATGTCCCATTTGCCCTTCTCTGGACTTTCTCCCATTTATTAACATCCTCCAAGTTTGACCTTGCAAGGGGCAGCATACAAAGGGACTTTAATCATTTTATTCCTAGAAGCTATGCTTCTCTGAATGCAGCCCAAGATTACCTTAGCTTTCTAGGTTGCTATATCCTATTGCTCATTGGAGCAGCCTCCCTTTAGTTTTTGGCAACTATCATCATCTCATCTATCCTAAGCAGGGGTTCTAGCCCATTTTTGATTCTTTTCTTTAAGTACAATAAAAAACCCTTTTATTTATAATTCCGAATGCTTGTCTTGAACCAAGGTCACATAACATAAAAGCTAGCTTCTTTACATTATGATAACACTAGATTGCATTTTATGTAGTCCTTTAGAGTTGGCCCATGTTTTATAGAAAATTACAGATTTAGAGATGGAAAGAGCCATAAAATTATCTAGTCCAATCCCCTCGTTTTACAGATGAGGAAAGGAAGGACCAGAATGGTTAGCTGGTTACACATGTAGTATGTGACTCATCTAGGATTCAAATTCAGGTTTCCTGATTCCAAATCCTATTTTTATTAGAGCCCCTACTCAATCTCATTTAATTCTTATTTTATCCTCACATTAACCTCATGGGGAAACCTGAGGTTATTAACTCCATTTTCAGATGGGGAAATGAAGGCTGAAAAAGTCTAAGTAATTCATCAAGAATCACAAAGATAATAGAGTCAAGCTAGGATTAGAGTTTAGGTATCTCCAAACCCAGTCACTTTTCTCTATCCTAAGCTGCTTCTATAAATGTTATTGAAATAAATTCCTTTCAGTGAGATGGGTATAATGCTTAATCTTTTTTTTCCTGAGGCAATTGGGGTTAAGTGACTTGCCCAGGGTCACACAGTTAGGGAATATTAAGTGTCTTAGACCAGATTTGAACTCAAATCCTCCTGACTTCAGGTGTAATGCCCAGGTGTCTATCGCTAGCAGGAAACGCATGTGACCATCTGGGGGCCGAATGGCTGAGCACAGGTGCGGCATTACTGATGCAGCAAAACACCAGGGACGGAGGACCATAGAGCCTAAGTCACGTGAAAGATGTTTTGCATATTGCACGAGACCTGCAGGCGCTGTACACGGCTCGAGGGCCAGCGCCCTATCAGAGCAGGCCAGCTCAGACCGGAGACCTCCGGGGTGGGACACGATTGGTTCGCTGTGGCGTGGGCAGAGAAAGATGAGGAGGGATAAAAGGAGACTGCCGCCATAGAGACTGTGATTTACTATTAGCATAGCTTTGTAGACTATGTAGGTGTAACACATAATAAAGCAAGATAAAGCATATCCCCATGTCCTGTGGTGAACTGTGAGGTTCCTCCAGGCCGTGGAGGCTTGGAGCCGGAGACATCCGAAGCCTGTTGAGGTGAGCTTATCCTATCCTTAAGCATAATTGTAACGCTGGTCGTTACATTCAGGGCTGGTGCTCTATCCACTGCCCCAATGCTTAATCTTTTTAAAGCAAATCTGCTCTTTTGTCTGATATTCTTCTCAAAAAATGCTGTGTAGTGTTTTAAGAAATAATGACAGAAATAATTTCAGAAAAAACTGAGAAGACTTAATATGAACTGATACAAAACAAAGAGCAGATTCAGGAGAATATTGTACCTAGTAATAGCAATATTGTTATGATGATCATTATAAAAGACTTAGCTATTCTGATCAAGACAATGACTGAAGAGAATTCCAAATGACTCATGGTGAGAAATGTTATTCACTGAGAGACAGAGAGAAATAGAGAGACAGAGACAGAGAGACAGAGACAGAGACAGAAAGTTGATGAATTTTGATTATAAATTAAAACATACTCCCCCCCACACTTTCTTTACTTTTCTGTCTTTTTTTTGGAGGGAACATGGCTAATAGAGAAATATTTTGTATGTATTAGTAATATATTGCTTGCCTTTCCAAAACTCATCATTTAAAAATTAATGTTAAAAATGAATAAATAAAAATGAAATGCTGCATGATTTTGATCCTAGTTTCTAAGATTTCTTATAGGGACAGAAAAAAAGGCTCCTAAGCAAATTGTCCTCTATGGGATAACATTTCTCTCACCCTTACTACTTGTATTGTGAATATGTATAACATAAATATATGTGGTAAAAGTCAAACACTATTTTGTTCATAAGCTTGTAACCATAGCATTCCCTGTATCACTGTTAGATTTGTATTAACAGTGAAACCCAATGATAAAATGGGAAAAGAAATGAAATATTCTTAGCACTTAGAAGAAATTAACTGAAGATTTTTCAGTTACTCTGCAATAGGTCATCATAGCTGGTAGTTTTCCAAGTGTCCAGGAAACAAAATGTCTGCATTCTTGATTCTGAAATGTTATCATTGGTCTAAATACAAGTGGTGTTAAAATTATTTATAAAGAAATTAGATTTATAGCATTTTTTCTATAAAGGAGGGGAGCTAATAAGTAATGTGAATTACATTATTCCAATTCTCAAAAAATCCTAATTAGCCAATTTGATATTCCTCAAACTTAGCAATTTTTCTTAAGAAGGGCTTTTTATTTTTTGAAATATATGCAGGTAGTTTTCAGCATTCACCCTTGCAAAACCTTGTGTTCCAAATTTTTCTCCTTCCCTCTCCCTTCCCTTAGACAGCAAGAAATCCATAAGGTTAAAAATATACAATTCTTCTAAACATATTTATACATTTATCATGTTGCACAAGAAAAATCAGATCAAAAGGGGAAAAATGAGAAAGGTAAAAATCAAGCAAGCAAACAACAACAACTACAAAAAAGGTGAAAACATGTAATGATCCACATTTAGTCCCCATAGTCCTCTTGCTGGATATAGATGGGCTCTCTCCATCACAAATCTATTGGAATTGGCCTGAATCACTTCATTGTTGAAAAGAGCTATGTCTATCACAATTGATCATGACATAATCTTGTTTCTACTGTGTGCAATGTTTTCTTGGTTCTAATCACTCCACTTAGAATCAGTTCATTTAGCATTGTATATTTCACCTCTGTGCCTTTTCAGAAGTCTGGAATACATTTACTATCTTCTTGTCTATTTCTTAAAATATTTAGCTTCCTTTAAGACTCAGTTCAGGTGTCATATACTATGAAAAACTTTCCCTGAAGCCCACGATTTAGTGCTTTTGCCCTCCTCCAAGGATTTTTGTGTTCTCCCCAAAACCATAAACTTGTTATCAGTATAACATTGGGGTGATTCAATGGGATAAATAGTGGCTCTGGAGTTATGATCTGGGTTCAAATTTTAAATCTGATGTTTATTATTTGTATCACTTTAGATAAGGGACTACTCATTCTCCCTGAATCTCCATTTTCCCATAAGTAAAAAAAAATGAAACAGTGGGTCTAGATGACCTCTTGAGTTCCTTTCAGCTATAAACCTAGGATGCTGTGAGTGGCTTTCATTTTTATTTCTTCAGTGCCTAGCATAGTTCTTTGCACATAGTAAGTACTTAATAAATGACAGCTAAATTGAATTTGAGAAACTAATAAAATATTGCTAGTTTGTGATCTCGGGGATTGAGTATTGCAATATTCAAGGTCTAACAATGAAGTATATGTTATTACAGATGAATAATAGCTATGAAAAAAGTAAAACGCATCTTATTTATTGACATTCCTACATGCACACATGCCTAATATTGTATATCTTTGTCTATTTAATGGTATGTTTTATTAAAAAGATGAGACATTGCAGTTTGTGCAATGGTAATTGGTAAGCTTCAGTGCATCCTTGCCTTATTTCTTTTGCTTACTTTTCTTCAACAGCTAACCCTAGCTTCTCTTTGATTCATCCCCTAGCAATTTCTTGGACTTCCTGATATCATCTACATATTCATTCCACAGAAATTGAGTTGGAAAAAAGGAACTGGGGTTTATATATTGGGGGAAAAGGCATTCATCATCCTTGCCCTAGCCTCACAAGTTCCTTTTCTTTTTTCAAACTTAACTGACCAAAAATCCTAGTCAGTGTATCCAAAGAGGGCTCAAAAATGTGAACCCAAAGTCCTCATATCTGAAAGTGACTTCAAAGATCGTCTAATCATTCATTCAAAAATGTACATAAAGGGAAGTAAAGCATAAGAAGACTGGAAAGGTGGGAAGAAGGAAGATTTTAAAGGACTTTAAAAATAGAGTTTTATATTTGATTCTGAGGACCATAGGGAACACAAGAATTTATTGAGTGATTTATATATTTAGGAAGATCAACTGAAAGTTGAGTAGAAGAAGGATGAATATAGGGAAAGATGAGACAGGGATAATAAGCAGAAGAATATCGTAATAATCCAGGAATGGGGTGAAAAGGTCCTCTATTAGGGTGTTGAAGATGAAAAGATATACACACAAGAGATATTTGAAGGTAGACATGTCAAGCCTTAACTTACTGATAGTGAGAAGGAGTCAAAAATGGAAGGTGGCATTCTCAGTGGAAATAAGAAAGTTAGGAAGGGGAAGGTTTCTGGGGGAAAGCAAATGAATTTAATTTTGGATATGTTGAGTTTTTAAAAAAATCTATGGAATTTCCCCATTTAATTTGGAGGATACTGCCATCATCCCAATTACTTATGCTCAAAACCTGGGTTGTCAGTCTTTGCTTCTTCATTTTGATTCACAGCCATATTTCCAGTCCTTTCATTTCATGACTTTCATGACTCTTGTTTATGTTCCCTTCTCTCCATGCACATTGCCATAACCTTAGTTCACCTCTTCATCATCTCTTGTCTGGGCTATTGATCTTTCTTTCTCAAGTCTGTCCTCTTCAATCCATCCTCCACTTAGCTACTGAGGTGATTTTAAATGTTTTTAATTACGTGTCACCCGACCCTTCTCAGTGACCTTTGCATTACAAATTCTTAATAACTAGGTCTCTTCTTATCTTTCCAGTCTTCTCACATTTTACCCTGCTCCGTGAAATCTACAATTAAGCAATGCTTGACCTACTTTCAGTTCCTAGACCATAACACTCCATCTATCCTCTGAGGGCTTTTACACTTGTTGTCCCTCATACCTTATAATTTCTCTGGCTCCCTTTAGCACTCTTTTCAAATCCTAAATTCTCTAGGAATCTTTTTTTCTGTCTGCCCAGGTGCTAATGCCTTCCCCTCTCATACTACCTTCTTTCTACTCTGGATACATCTTAAATGTATCTCATTATTTGAAGGATTTAAAGTTTTTCTTCCTAATTAGAATATAAGCTCCTTAAGGATAGACTATCTCTGTCTTTTATTGTATTGCTAGTACTTAGTAGAGCACTTGCTACATAGTGAACAATTAAATGCATGTTAAGTGACTTAACTAGTTGCTAGATCTTTTGGGGTATTTAGGATCCAAAAAGATAAAAATAAAATAGTTTTTGGCCTCATGAGAATTATATTATATTAAAATTATATATATATGGAGATTATATATATATATGAATATTAAATATATACAGAATAACATAGGGGGAACACTAATAATTTAGGAGAGTTGTTTAGGAAAGGGCATATGTAGGAGGTGATGTTTTCACTAAATCTTGAAAGATGGTATTTCAAGGAGTGAAATTGAGAAGGAATTATACTTCAGGCATGTGGGACAATTCATGGAAAGATACACAAAGGTGATAGAACACAGTTATCCCTTCCATATCTTAACTTTTCCCACTGAGGTTTCAATATATCTCAGATCAGCATAAGAAATTAAATGTGAATTGTTTAGGAGTTTAGAGGAAGTTTCAAATGATACATGAAGGCCAATAGATAACAGAAAAAGTTTAGAAACTCTGAAAATAAATTATATGTTTAGTATTTTATAATACCAATATATTTTATCTTTTAACACCATAAATATACACAATTTCTTGTTTAAAGTTAAAAATAAACAAAAAGTTAAAGTTTGCAAAAAGAATATGAAAGTTAGTAGTTAACACACAAAGGCTAGTATTTAACACTCATTTATATATAACCTATGATAAAATAATTCTCAAATTTTATAAGGCATTGTAAATATCCTATAAAAGAAAAAAAAATTCAGACTCCTGTGGTATGAAGGGAGGGACCAAAATTTTTACATGGAAAATCCTTGATTGGAAAATCCAGATTGAGGGGCCTCCTCAATCCTACCCACAGAGATGTGGGATTTGGGATAAGGAGATACTGTCAACGTCCTGCCTGAATCCAGTTGAACCAGATAAGGAAACTGAGTCCCAGAAAAGAGAAGAGATTATAAATCAAGAAGATCACCTAGGTACTGGCAGAGCAGAGCAGAGATAGAATTCATACGTCTTGCTTCTTAGTCTAAGGTTTTTTCTTCATTCATTTTCTCTTCTTGAAAGGGAGAGTTGCTAACCCCCTCAGAGGGAAAGTAAGATAATAAAAAAAAAAATAAGTTTTCTTAAGGTCCTGTGACTTGGGCCCTGTTTAAGTTTCTCTTTGGAGTACATTTGCATAACTGGGATTCATTAATGTGCAACCATCGACACATAATTGGTGCTTTTACAGAAGGCTTCACAGTTCTTGGCAAAAGACAGTTACAGACCTGACCAACCCTGGCTAAACCTGAACCTGCTGAATAGACCCCTGCTGACTCCAGTCAAAAGGAAAAGTATGTTATTCAACACCCAAAGTAAATGCCCCCTGGCCTGAATAACCTGGCATTACCATGCCCATTCACATCAAACCTTACTAAGGGAAAATAAAGGATGCTCACTCCAAGCAAGTCCCTTCCAAAGGAGAGCAGGATGCTGTGAAAAGGAACTGAAATCCATTGAAGAAGACTGAAAGGTGTCAGTAAAGAATTGTTTTCCATTTTATACTTAGCAGGGTGTCTTCCTATGATGAATGTCTTTCTCAAAAGGGAGGGCCAAGTATTCAGTGAGCAATGGCCCAGGAGGGCTCTATAGTGATGCTTGACATACAGAAGCGGGATAATAGAAGCAATGCTAGCATGCCATGCACAATCACTTTAAAAAATCTAGAAGGGCCTGAAGTTGGCATTTTCAAGGCACAAATACACATGGTCAATTTTTCCTCTTGTCATTTATTAAATAACTTGTCTATTTGTATAGTTTCCATCCCCATGGTAACTCAATGGGGGTTTGTGTAGCACCTGATATTTCACTTCCAAGATTAGCCTTATAGCAACAACTAAATATTATTATTTTTTTATCCTTGCTTCTGTTAAAAACACATAAGTATCTGGAGACAGGCCAAAGGGAGTGCTTGGGGCTGAATTATTCCAATAAAAATGAAAATTGTTTTTCTCTAAATTTTCTCAACCCAGCACTTTAATTGAACTCACAGATCTAGTGAAAGATTTTCTCCTGATATTTTATTTTCATATTGGGAATAGATATTTATCATAAAACAAGCTGAACCTGAGGTAAACAAACATAAATACTGGCTTGTTGAAAATAAGTTTTTACAAAAATTTCTCTTTAGAATATCAATTACTTAGGACCTCATCATGAGAAGTGAAAGTCATTTTATTAAATCTCTCAGGTGACTACAAAGCTGCCTATTTTCTTGGCTCATATCAGGAAGCTGTTTTCATTTAGCTCCCTGTTTTAAGCCTTGGATTACCACCAGCTGATAAATGTACCGTTTTCCCTCCACACCCCCAGTAACCTATCCAACATGCTATTCATCTTTGGGCCTTTATTAGACATGGCCTGTTTTATTTTACAGCCAACTCAATTATTCAGAATCTTTTTATTGAGTGTATGGATTAACCAGTTACTCTGCCTTTCTCTTCTACTGCCTGCCTTTTGGCTGTTGTTCTGCTCATTAGCACCTCCGCCAATGGTTGCCCAGATAAAGGGTTGAAATTCAAATGAGTCCATTTTGATATTTTTTTTGGCAGCTCTGGTAGAAAGCTTTGGTGAGGAGTTGGGGAAGAGATATTTAGAAACAGCTCAAATAAAGTTTATCGATCCATGGTACATCTTAATTGTCTCTGTTGTCCCTATCTTTTACTGCCACAAACATTAAAATATTCTATGTGGCACTGAGTACACTGAACACCATGACAAGGAAAATAAAGTTTTCCTAGTTTAACAAAAACACTTTAATGAGCAGTTTTCCTTTGTGGCCAGTCCTTTCGTATTGGTATGCATGGGACAATCTTCAACTGGGAATAAGTTGTCATGTTGTTTCAGGCTAACCACAGCTGATCTTCTAATGGATTGAGCTAACAATACAGTTTATGTTTCTATATTGTTGTATGTCCATTTTCCAACAACGAAAGGTGAAGGAGAAGAATAAAAGAATCATAGGAAACTACTTTTACAGAATCAATTTGAGAAGGTAAGTTCTTCAATTCCAACATGCTAGGGTATCATGATTTTCCATCAAAGTAGGAAAGAATATAAAACCATCAGCTTCATGTTACATTTGGAAAACAAAAGTGAAAATTTTAAATTAAATAAAAATTTTGATTAATTAGTTTAATTAAAATTCATTCATTCAATTAATTAATCAAAATTCATTTTTTCAGCTTCATATTTACTAAGGATTTAATCAGCAAGAATATGTGTATATGTGCGTTTTACAGTCTTTTGACTGGAGAAGGAATCTTCTAGTTATAGCTTCTAAAGGCAACACCAAAAGTCATTAGTTGTTTTTTTTTTTCTTTTTGCTAAGGCAATTGGGGTTAAGTGACCTGCCTAGGATCACACAGCTAGGAAGTGTTAAGTGTCTGAGATCAGATTTGAACTCAGATCCTCCTGACTTCAGGGCTGGTGCTCTATCCACTGTGCCACTTAGCTGCCCCAAAAATATTAGTTTTCCAGTAACTGATTCATCAGTAAGCATTTATTAAACACCTACTATGTGCCAGGCACTGTGCAAAGCATTGGGGATATGAAAAATGAAGTGAAAATAATTCATGCCCTCAGGGACTCTATAGTCTAGCTGATAATAGTAGATAAACTGTGGCAGATCATTCTAGTATGTTATGTAAACATATACAAATGATTCTATTCAAGAAAGCATATGTAATAATGGAAGACATTGTATTGGGAAGTGCCTGTCTTTTCTTTGCTTCCTTGTAGATTTCTTTTGTTTTCTGCTGTGAACTTTTTACTTTATTCTTTCCCTTCTTTCCTTTCTCCCACCTCCCCCAAGCAGGCTACAATTAAGCATAGATATATCTATGTATACATGTCTGTACATATACATATATATGTATATATAAACATTTTACATACACACATATACCTTCATACATACACACATATAATATACTCATACCTATATTTAAAGCAATATTAATATTGCTGACATATAATACAGATTTCTTTCTTGATTGAATTTTTTTAGACTCTGACTTTGTCTGAGATCAATGATTACTGCCCCTAGTTTTTTTTTTTAACAAATTCTAGTCCTGATTATTGCTATTATATTTGTGTGTATTTGTTATTTCATATTCCTGCTAGCTCTTCTACTTTATCTCTCCTAGCTGGCTTGCATTGCTATTACTTAATCTCCCTTCCCTACCCCCCCCCTTTTATGTTTTTCTACCCACCTTCCAACCCTCTCTCTCCCTCTTTATCCCATTCCCATTAATCCACATATTTTATGTTACTCCTGTTAATCTACATATCCTTCTACACCCTGCCTTATCCTAATAGTCATTCTTTCCATTTACGTTGTATTTATTTTTGTTTTATGTATGTTGTTTTCCAGGTTCTGCTTACTTTACTTTTTAATCAGTTCATAGAAATTTTCCCAAGAATCTTTGTAGTCATCATAGTCTTATTTTCTTATAGCAGAAAATATATATACATTCATATTTATTGTTTATTTATATCTGACTCTGTGACCCCTTGGACCATAGCATACCAAAACTACCCATGGCATTTTCTTAGCAAAAATACGGAAGTGCTTTGCCATTTCTTTTTCTAATGGATTAAGGTAAACAGAGGTTAAATGACTTGCCCAGGGTTACACAGCAAGCAAGAGTCTAAGACCAAATTTGAACTCAGATCTTCCTCACTCCAGACACAGCCCTTTCTTTATCTAGATGTCATCTAACTTCCTTCTAGAGCTATCTAGCTGCCTCTTATGTTTATATATCACAATCTATTTTATGAGCTATAGGGTTTCTTAGAAGGGATGAATATTAAACTCTGGAATGAACTGCAGGTTTTTGACATGGATTCCCCTAAGAACATGGGGATGTATTTTGAGTGATTTGGTTTGAGAAAGAAAAAAAAAAAAAACATCCTCCAATATATTTAAACTTCTTGATTCTTATTTTTGAGTGTGAATGTGTGTGTTGGGGGTGGAGGCATTTCACATGGGCTCTTATAGTAAAGGAAGTATCTAGTTTCTTTACTGCAAGAAAAATCCTGACAGTGACATTCAATCAACCAACAGATATTTTAAAATCATTTACTTTGCATTAGTCTAGCAGGGTATCCATTCAATTGGTTATTTCCAAATAGTTTCTCCATATGTCTAACATTATAGGTCAAGGAATATTTCTTTTAATGTCAACACATGTGAATAATAAGGAAAGAGATCCTACAAGGGAAACAAAAGGATATAAAATTGAATCCTCACTGCCTCCTAACAAATGATTTTCTGCTAGCTCACAATTTAATCTTCCTCAATCTTTTTCTTATTAATAAATTGTTCAACAGCTCTGTGCACGTTGTATGCATGAGAAATATTAACAGGATCTGAGGCTGTTACTGTTTGCTTGAGGTTTGAATTTACCAATGTTCTGCCCTCTTCTCTTCTCTAGTTATATTCCTGTCCTTGTCTAATTTTCCCTCTCCTGTTGGCAGAGGCAACTAGGTGAGGCAGCGGATCAAGCACTGGGTCCACTACCTACTTAGTAAATGTTTGTTTCTTTCTCTTTTTTTCCCTTGACCTCCATCCATTTTCCTACTTTTATGGCTTTCAACATACTGTTATATGTAGGCTTGAAGTCCTCTGAACAGTTTTTGAAACTGAGAAAAAGAAGAAAAATAATGGAAATTAAATACTCTCACTCAAAGATTTGCACTCATAGGAAATTATAATTTATAGGAACATAAATACATAGGCTTGTAGTATAAGGGTGAGTTTCTTAATCTCAGAAGGCCCAGACCCCTCAACTGAATCAATCAGTCAATGGACATGATTATGTTTTAAAATGTGTAAACAAGGTAGTCCATACCCCATGATCTATGTGATCACATTAGCACTTCTCTTTAATTGAGTGCTGGAGGAAGGGAAGTGAGTGACTGGCTAACCAAATAAGGGATACATCACTGTAGGGGCTTTAAAAAGGCAAAAGTTCAATAATTACTCAAATATCAGTGTGCATATCTAATGCTAAAAGAACTTCCGTTTGGAGGATTTTAGCCAAGTCCTCAAAGAGAAGAATTCTTGGGGAAATCCTTCTCTTCTTTTACAATGTTATCAGAAAAACTGGGCAAGTAGCCTACAATGCACCCAGCAGACATCCTGAGGACAAAACTAGATTCTGAATTATGAGAGTTTGTGAAGTAACCCTTCAGCTACATATGTCCTCTAAAATTGATACCCACTGTCCTATGGGGAACTGTATTTACTTTTGGAAGAGTATATTCTAGACTTATGGGGCATGTCACACCTATTGTTTTTACTCTACCACCTTCACAAATACTCTTTTCTAAAATCTAATTGAAACCTGGCTGATTGATGTTAAAGGGGATTTCTGAATGATGTGCTAGAAACTCAGTACTTCTTTCACTCCTGGAACCCCAAGTGTTAATTGTCTAATGGAAACCCAATCAGCAAATTGTAGTACAAATTAGAATAATAGTCTTATATAGTGGGGCTACAATATTTTAATTGGAAAATATCTTAGAAGTGATCTAGTACAATCACTCATCCAAAGGTATAAAATATAGCCCCAAGAAATTAAATGTCTTGTCCAAAGAGCCTCCTAGCACCTTGCCACTTAAATTTATCTATTAATTCAGATAAAAGCCAAAGTTTTTGCATGAATTGTTTACTGCTAAGTTCCTTGAAATCTAAAACTACATTATATCTAAACTTTATATCTATTGCCAGCCCTTAGAGCCCTGCACACAGTAGGTCTTTAACAAATCTTTTTATTCTTATTTGAGGAGGCTAATGATGAGCAAAAAAAGAGCAAATATCTTTCTATCTAGCCATCATCTTTCCCAAACAACTTTAGAACTTCCTTATTTCTACTGAGTGTACCACTATCTTTCCAGTCACTTGTTTGCAATGTTGGAGTTTTTGTGAGAGACAGAAACACACACCCACACACAGAAAGACAAATACAGAGACACAGAGAATCAGAGACAGAGAAACAGAGAGTGAAGCCAATCAATCAAAAAGCATTTATTAGGTGCCTCTAATATACTAGGCAACTCTATAGAGGTAGTTAATTGGTTTGATGGATAGATTAAGGATTATGAAGTCAGGAAGATCTGAGTTCAAATCTGGCCTTAGACACTTACTGGGCAAGTTGATTAGCCCTATTTGTTTCAATTTCATCATCTATAAAGTGACTGGAGAATGAAATTGAAAGCCACTCTAGTATCTTTGCAAGGGAAAAAAAACACAAAACAAAACAAAACAAAACCCAAAACAAATGAGATCACAAAGAGTTGGACATGGCTAAGCATTTTATTAGACAGCAAGTATACAAAAATAAAATTGTAATAGTCCCTTCACTTCAGGAGTTCATACATCCTATTCAGGGAGAGAATATATATATGAGTAATCATAAAAAATAAAAACAAAGAACTGGGGAGGGAGAAATGAAGGTGGTAGTGGGAGAAAGCACATATATATCACATAGGCAACAAATAGCAGACAGGACTGAAACTCAAAGTCCTCACATTCCATTTACTTTCCATTAAACCATTATTTTTATTTTTTCACTTGGATTCTCATCATATTTGGGCTCCTCAAACATCCTATTTGCCCATTTAGTGCAAAGCAAGCATATTTCAGTTGTAAACTGCCTCTCTACTTACCTATCATAACTCAAAATGTGAAAGCTAAATTTGAAAATGTCAAAAGGAAGTCACAATGATCTGATTTTTTTCTCTGAATTGTCCATTTTGGCCCCATTTTATCATCTGAAAAAATGGAGATAATAGTATGTGTTCCTTATTCATCACAGGTAAATTATAAGGATTAGCAAGATTATGGCTGATATATCTCACGAGCACCTCACTGGATGCATCATGATGCTGAATAAATATCATGTGATAATGACTTGATGAGCAAAATTACTGTGTATTTTTCTATTATTATTGACTAGGCATTAATTTGTAAACCCTTTTTACTCTTTACAACAAGAACAGCTTTACTTCTGTGCTATTCATCTGTCAGATCACTGAATGCAGTTTTAGGGAAATTTAGCAACTTTCATCTTAAACATAGTCCAGAACATTGATAAATGAGCTCACATTTCCTTTTTTTTTTTTCCAGTGATTTCATATCCCTTGAAAACTAGAGTCTGTTGCAATGGCAAATGTCATCTATATACAGAGAGAGAATTTTGGAGACTGAATGTGGATGGAAGCCTAGTATTTTCACTTTGTTGTTGTTTTTTTACTTATTTTTTTCTTTATCATATTTTTTTCCTTTTTAACCTGATTTTTCTTATACAGCATTACAAATATGAAAATATGTTAAGAAGAATTACACCTGTTTAATCTATATTGGATTGCTTGCTGTCTTGGGGATGGGAGTGGCAGAAAAGAAGGAGAAAAATTTGAAGGAGAAAAATTTCGACAAGGTTTTACAAAGTTGAATGTTGAAAACTGTCTTTGCGTGTATTTGGGAAAATAAAATACTTCTTAAAATCTAAAAAAAATTAGAAAACTAGAATGTACTGATGACCTGTTCTTCATGTTTCCAAGTCTTGGTGACCTGATTTAGCAGTTATAACTTTGTTATGTGAGTGTGTTGTGATATAATTTTGTTAGCGTCTGACACGCAGACATAATTCTGAAGGTCGCCTTATGCTTTTGGGAAGGAATTTCTGCCAAGAAAGGAGTTTCTAGCATCTCACTGCCTCAAGGAAAAGATAATTTTCTTAATTCTGTAGCCAAAAAAAGAGTCCCCAGAAAACAGTCAAACAAACAGTGAGCTGAAGACACCATTTGCATTACAGGAATTGCTGTTTTGTTTCTTTTTGCAAGTCATGAAAAAGAATCATAAATTCAGAAACAGAAGATCTCTCAGAGGTCATCTAATTCAATCTTTTCCTAATATAGATGAGGAACTGAGACCCAGAAAAGGAAAGTGCACAAGTAATATAAGTGGGGAAGCTCAGATTTGAAGCCAAATTTTATACCAAATTCAATACTCTTCACTTTCTCATATTATCAGAATTTTGAACAAAATGTTGGTTCTCAGCTGGTCAGGAACTTGCCATTCAGCTTGGTGGGAACGGTCTTATCTCTACGCCCAGATCCTCTACAAAATGAGACTTGTTTTGTTTCTCTGTTAAACTTGAGACTTGCTACTTCCTCCACAGACAAAAAGCTTTCCTAGGAAGTTGACTGCTGCTGGATTTATCTCATCTATGTGGTCAGTTTGATTCATTCTTGCTTCTGACTGAGATAAAGGTGACCCCCAAATTGGGTCAGCATCACCATCTACCAGGTCAGCTCTGACTCAGATAACCCAAGCTCTTCCTTGCTCTCTGATAGTCCCATGAAACATGATATAACTCAGAGACTCCCCTCCTTTTTCCATCTTCCTCACATGGTTTTACTGAGCTGAGAAAAAGCTTCTTGAGCAGATACAAAAGTCCTTGCCTTTTCCTCTCTTAATCTAATGTAAACACAAGAGAAGCAAGAGGCTGACTAATGAATGCAGATTGCCTTCCTTCTAGAGGCAAACTAATATGAAATAATTAGGCTGCTATTTTTTAAAAACCAGACTCTCCTTTGAAAGGTCATTTTCCCAATAAAGGTGTTAATATTTTTGGTCAAACAACAAACAAAATGTACTGTTAGTGCAAATAGGATAAAATCCACTATACAAGGAGGGGAAATGTTCTCTTACCATCACACCAAAATCAAATATTGTTGTCTTCTATCTCACTATTATTTTGGAGGGTGGTTTGCCCCTGAATATGTTTGCCTGGATAAGTTTACCAGTTTTGCTTTTTTTTTAATTCTCACTCCCCTTTGATAAAGAGGAGATCCTTGGTGATTCCTATTTTTTTTTTTTTTTTTTTTTTTTTTTTTGCTGAGGCAATTGGGGTTAAGTGACTTTGCCCAGGGTCACACAGCTAGGAAGTATCAAGTGTCTGAGACCAGATTTGAACTCAGGTCCTCCTGACTACAGGGCTGGTGCTCTATCCACTGCGCCACCTAGCTGCCCCATGATTCCTATCTTTAAGGAAGGTAACAGATATTGGATCGCATTTATAAAGCATTTTAAGATTTAAATTTCACTTTCCGTTGGAGGGGATGTGGGAGGGCTGGGACACTGATGCATTGTTGGTGGAGCTGTGAACGGATCCAACCATTCTGGAGAGCAACTTGGAACTATGCTAAAAAAGTTATCAAACTGCATACCCTTTGACCCAGCAGTGTTTCTATTGGGCTTATATCCCAAAGAAATCATAAAGGAAGGAAAGGGCCCCACATGTGCAAGAATGTTTGTGGCAGCCCTTTTTGTAGTGGCTAGAAACTGGAAACTGAATGGATGCCCATCAATTGGAGAGTGGCTGAATAAATTATGGTATATGAATGTTATGGAATATTATTGCTCTGTAAGAAATGACCAGCAGGATGATTTCAGAGAGGCCTGGAGAGACTTGCATGGACTGATGCTGAGTGAAATGAGCAGAACCAGGAGATCATTATTCGCGGCAACAACAATATTATATGATGATCAATTCTGATGGACATGGCTCCATTCAACAACGAAATGTTTCAAACCACTTCCAATTGTCCACTGAAGAAAGCCATATACTCCCAGAGAGAGGGATGTGAAATGTGGACCAAAACATAACATTCTCATACTCTTGATTGATGTTTGCTTACATTGTGTTTCCTTTATCTGATATATCGTTTGTGTAGATAAGATTTTTCTTGCACAACAATGATAAGTTTGGAAATATGTATACATATATTCGATTTGCCAAGTATTTTAACATAATTAACATGTAGTGGATATCCTGCCATCTAGGGGAGGGTTGGGGAGCTGGGGGGAAAATTGTAACAGAAAGCTATGTAAGGGGTTAATGTTGAAGAATTACCCACACATATGTTATGCAAATAAAATAAAATTTAAAAAAATAAATTTCACTTTCCTCATAAGAACTCTATAAGATATACACATCTACATAAATGTAAGTGTATGTATATGTGTGTGTGTGTTAGGTTGTACAAACAAGTATTATCTCCATTTTACAAATAGGGAAATTGAAATTTAATCCAAGTCAACAAGCATTTTTAAGCATTTGCCATGTGCTAAACACTCTGCTGAGTGCAGAAGATACAAAAGAAGGTTCCTATGCCCAAGGAATTCACAGTCTAATTAACGGGAGATGCCACAGGTAAATAATGGTAAACAGCTAGACATATACAGGATAAAGTGGAGATAATTTCAAAGGGAAGGAATAAGAAAACTTTTTGAAGGTGGGACTTTAATTGAGAACTGAAGGAAGACAGGGAAGCTGGGAGATAGAGATGAGGAGGGAAAGAACTCCAGGCCTGGTGGCCAGCCATGAAAATGCTCAAAACTGGAAAGAGTTTCTTGTTCTAGGAATGGCAAGGAGGTCAGTAGCTATGGATAGCTCCAGTACATTGAAGTAAAGGGATTTGTCCACAGTCACATGATAAGGTAGTGATTAATAAGGGGAGAAAAATATTCTCTTGCTACTACATCAAGCTCTTATATTATTGTCTCCTGTCTCACTATTATTTTTTAGGATGTTTTCAAATCTATCTCTTCTAAATAAACCACTATACCTGATTGTTTGTCTTAGATCAACATTTATATACTTTCCAAAGTAGTCTGGGCATAGTTAGGCTCTTAGTCATTTATTATAAATATCAACAAAGAGAATAGTGTAGATTTTTGTTTCTGTCTTTTAGACAGAAGATATGCAACAACTCCAAATAGATCAAAGAATTAAAAGCTAGAAAATACCTCCAAGAGTGGCTTCAGTAGAATGGAAATTTTTGAGGGTAGGGACTATTTTCATTTTTGTATGTTATATTTTTAGTGCCTTGCCCAGTATTTGGCACATAGTAGAAACATAATAAAATGCTGGTTGTACTGCACCAAATGGAAACCAACAACACCCTCATTTTATAGAGAAGAATATTTAGGACTAGAAAGTTAATGAGTGGTTTGTCCAAGATTATGCAAAAAGTAGCAAAGCTAGATTTTGAACACAATAACCCTAAATCTAGGATTCTTTCCTCTATATCAGTATTATCAAACTCAAAGAGAAATGGGCCACTAATATATATGATTCCCCCCCTCCATATATACACATAGAACATATTGACTTAGAAAACTACATGTTAACATTATCTATGTTCTATTATATTTTTATTTATTATGTTAAATATTCCTCAAATACATTTTAATTTAGTACAGAAACCTTAGGGAATCTGCCAGGCCCAATGAACCCCTTCAACACATTTGCTCTATAGCATGCTGTCACCTGGAACATCACTTATAATACTAATGAAAAAACTGTCAGTCTTCACATCCATTAGTCTTTTTATTTCAGTCATCCCATTTATTCAGTCAACTTACAATAAATCACCTTTTTCTACTTTGATGAGAAAAGAATTGGACTTAGGAGAAGTAACTTACAAGATTTAGAAAGGATTAGTTTAATGATAAATTTTCCTTTCTTATTTTGTTTAATATTTGGTAAAGTTTAATCTTCAAGGCCTTTTGGTTTCAGTTTTTATTTCTTTTAAAGAAGGGGAAGCATTTATTAAGCACCTACAATGTGCTAGACACTGTGCTAAACATTTAATAAATATCTCATTTGATCCTCACAATAACCTTGAGAGGGAGATGCTATTACAATCCATAGTTTACAGTTGAATAAACTGAGGCAAACTGATTAAATTATTTGTACAGAGTCACAGACAGTAAGTATCTGAGGCCAAATTTGAACTTAGGTCTTCCTGACTCCAGGCTCAGCCCTCTATGCACTCCATCACATAGTTACCCTATATATTTTAAGTGAAGCAGATATAACTTGATAAATAAACTTGTCTTACTTTCTCCAACTAATACATTACCCCTGAACATTTGAAATATTTCTAAGATAAGAATTTTATCTCTATAAATCTTTATGTAAACTCTATAAATTATATAAAGTTATAAAGTAAGCTAAATGGCACATACATATGTAAATCAATATTATTTATAATAATTTAAAATTTCAAAATGATTAGCTTCTTGTCAACTCATGGTAAGGACATGGAAAACTTACTCTCTAAGGCCCTTTTTGTGGTGACAAGGTAAAACAAAAGCAGCCCCTTTTTTGCATAGATTTTATAGCTTTTTGTTCATCATTATTATTTTGTTCCAAAAAACAATCTCAGAAAATTAGCTAATCATGCATTTGGTTCTAGATCAATGGGAATTCATTTTGGGACTCCTTAATCAGGGTGAGTTTCCTGGAAGAAGTGAGATCTAGAATGATTATTGAGGAAAGACAAGGTAAGTATGGATGTGATTGTGAAAGTGAGGGAAGGTCTGGGAAAACTGCGTTGATTGAAATACAAGAAATTGGCACATGACTTGGGCAGATAAAGATGACAGAGTCCGGGTTAGATTCTGGAGAGAAGGATGAGAGGAAAACTTTAGAGATCAGACTAAGAATTAAATGAACAACCCATGTTGTTGCACACAATTCCCACATACAAATTCACAAAGCATTTATATATACATTTTTCATTCCTTCCCCTCTATACGCCCCCACTATCACACAGCCTTCCTCCCTTATGGATTTTCTTTCTGAACCTTTCCTTCAATCAATAAATATGTATTGATTTAGCATCTACTATACAGGCAGCATTTCCTACTTCAAGCATTCTTAGGTTTCTTCCATCCACAGTAAATCTGTACTAATCCTTCTTTCCCCTCCAGCTACAGTGAAGCAAATCCTGACACATTAAACACAAATCATCTCCCTTATATCCCTGCATTATATTTACGAATGCATGATATGTCTGGACTTTTGACAAAAGGCTTCTGATAAAATTCTCTCATGATAGTCTTATTGGCAGCTGCTTGTAAATGAGGAGTTGTGGATGAAATTGCTAATGACAAATTCAGCTGGACCAGCAAAATATTTTAAACTAAGCCATAACTCAGAAGTAACCCTGGCATTTAACCTCCATTCTCAGTCCTCAATGTATAGTAATGTCTATATCTCCTTAAAGAAAACCACACACATACCCTCATTTCCCCATTTTAGATGCAATATAGCTGCTACTTCAGTAAACCAATAAGACATCACAGGCAATGCATCACAAGGCAATTACTGGATTTGGGAGAGCAGGAGACAGTTAAAATTCAATACTTCATGAGGTCATCTTGTCTATTTTGTTTCATTACTTAATTATATCAGCTAAGTACTTGCCAGGAAAAAATAACAACTATTTGATATTGAAAGTTCAAGAAGCAAAGAACATAAACAAAAAAGAAAAAACTAAATCGCAAATTTAGCAACTGATAATGCTCAAATTTATTGGAAGTATGAGAGAGATCTCTTAAGAATCAAAGGCTGGAGCTCCTAAGAAGAAAGTCATCAATTCAAATTGACAACTAAGCACATCTGTTGGGAACAGCTTTAAAAATGCAAAATTTCTAATTATGATCAGAAGATGAATGTTCCTAGCTTTAGTAGAAACCTACTTACTTTGAGAAATTAAGAGCACCTAAACCTCAGTGCTGATTTCCCAGTAGATATAATCCTTAAAAATCTTAGACAAGATGTACATGACCTTATGGAGAATGAGTCCAAATCAAGTCCTGGCTTGCCAGAAGATATGTATTTTTGAGTAAATTGCTTAGACAATGCAGAGCTAAGGTGAAGGTGAAATGCCTCTTGAGCAGTACCACAAAGTATTTCATGTTTTAAAACTCAAATCTCCTCAAGGTATATTATAGGAGAGGAAGGTTATTATGTCAAATTTTCATTTTGTCAATACATAACTGTTGCATTTTAAGCATTTCTTTTGTATTAGAAGAAATAAATAACTGTCCTATACCTGATATACATTGTATAATAAATACCTTACTAAAATGGACTCAGTTGCTTTTGGGGAGATCCTAAAGAAGACCCAAATGCAAGATTTAAGATACTATTCCCAGAGCTTTGGAAAGGATATAATAAACCATTTTGGATACAAAACACCTTCATGACTGATTTCAGTCTACCTGACCCTGGTGACAGAGAGAGAAACCCCTAGACAGCTCAGCCTTCACATATAAAACTATGAGATTAAAGAAGATATGCTTCAATGTCCGTTACAGACCCAATAATCCATGATCAATGAGTCTAGAAAAAAAGGCATATTAATAGTTTTCAGCTACAGAATTGTAGCTAGTTGTTCTCTATTTTTATAAATATCGAACTAGAAAGGATTTCAGAGACCAACTAGTCTAACCCAATCATTTTATAAAATAAATAAAATAAGGCCCATTGACCAAAGTCACACAGGTTGTATATAACACAGAATTAGAACCCAGTGCTCTGGCTTCATATCCAGTACTAATTTATTTTTACCAGGCTGCTTCTCCTCACTGGTTTTTGCATGAGAAGAAATGAGATCCAATTACAACATGAAAAATAGAAACTGCAAACAAAGCAGAATTTCCTAAAGCTTATTAATAAAGACTACTGGATTATCAGGTGGGCGAGGAAGACCATTTTTTTGTTGTATGCCTTTAAAATCCAAGTAATTCCTCCAATAATCCATATGGCTTAAGTCTGGTCTTCTTGAAATTGTGGACATGGCCCAACTGACTTCTTTCAGTATTTTTCAAGAATTAGTCTATCTTCCATGGGGGGTCCTGAATTCTCAGGTAAAAGAAAGTCTTAAATTGATGTTAAAAATCTGACAAAGTGAGATTCATCTTTCAGAATTATAATTAATGATATATTTTTAGCACATATAACAGTTTTTTTCAAAAGCCTAGAATGTATCCTGACCCCTAAATATATATTTATGATATATATATATATATATATATATATATAACATATGTATATGTATGTATGTATATGTATGCATGTTTATATGGATATGTATGTATGTTTACATACATACATACATATACATATACATATATATATGTTTGTTCCTCTTCCTTTTGTAAAAGATCCTCTCCTTGAACCATATGACTGGATTAGTTAGATATTCTTTTTCTTTTAAGGTTCAGATACTTACAAGTTGTTGTAATACAAAACCAGTATTTCTTAATATGTAGTCCAGAAATTGATTTCAGGGGGCCTATGAACTTGAGTGGGAAAATATTTGTGTTTTTATTAACTTCTAGCTGAAATTTGGCATTTTCTTTAATTTTGAAAGTAAGTAACAAGAAATTATTCTGAAAATGGGTCCATAGGCTTCAACAGAGTGCTTAATGGGTTATGACACAAAAGAAGTTAAGGACTTTTATAGTAAATGCTAAATGCTGTGATTCCCACAAACCTTTCATACAAATTTACCATTCTTTTAGCTTTCTTCTTCTTATTATTATCCTCTATGGAAAATACTATGCATTTTCCTTCATTCCAAAGGAAACATTTTGAAAGGTATTGTGGTATAGTGTATATGATGATAGACTTGAAGGCAAAAAAAACCCTCGAGATTTGAATTTGGAATCTCATTTTCCTCATCTATTAAACAAGCAAGTTGGCAAGAAAACAATTTACATAATTACCACAAAAATAAAAGAAAACAAGGAAAGAGAAACTGTACTAAGCACTTTACAAATGTGATTTGTAAATCTGATTTTATCCTCACAAGAACACTGGCAGTGAGATACTATTATTATTTTATTTTTCAATTGATAAAATTAAGACAAGAGTTAAGTGACTTGCCCAGGATCACATAGCTAAGAAGTATCTGAGGTCAGATATATGAGAATTTGAGTCTTCTTTGCTCCAGACCCAGTGCTCTATCCATCATTACACCTAACTATACTGAAAGGTACAATTTGAGGGCTAAAATAGGTTAATTGTAACACTAATATTCTGTTATTCACTCTGATCACAATTCTTCAATTCAACAAGCATTTATTAAGCATCTATTATGTTCCAGGCACTTGTTAGGTCCTGGGCTTAGAAAGACAAAAAATATCCTCAAAGAACTTAGTTATTAGGGGCAGGAAATGTCCCTAATTTATGACTTCAAGGGTTTCAAGAGGCAGAGGTGAGGAGGGGGTCAGGTTATCAATGACTTTGAAAGCCAGATTATTTTATATTTGAGCTTGGAGGTCACAAAGAGCCACTAGGATTTATTGAATAGATAGACAATATGGTAAGACATTTGCTTTAGAAAGATCACTTAGACTTGAGTGGAAAATGAACTGAAGTGGAGGGAAACGAGGTAGGAAGACTAATCAGTAGGCTTTTGTAAATAGTTTAGGCATGAGAGGATGCTGTCTTGGATCAGGGTGGTGATAGTAACAGAAGAGAAAAGGGATTGTACATATATATTTAACATGTCTAACATATATTGGATTACTTGGTATCTAGGGGATGGGAGAAGGAGGAGAGAAAATCTGAAATACAAGGCTATGCAATGGTCAGTGTTGTTAAATTATCCGTGCATATGCTTTGAGAATAAAAAGCTTTATTTGAAAAAATACAGAAAAGGGGTTGTACAAATACCATGAATGCAAAATCAAACTCAAAGGACTTGGAAATAGGCTGTAAATGGGGAATAAGAATAAGGAGTGAAGGATATTTTACCTAGGTTGAAAGTCTTAATGATTAAAAGGATGGTGGTGATGTTGACAGTAATAAGAAAGACAGGAAGAAGGAAAAGTTTGTAGGGTGAAGATAATCAGTTCTGTTTTGGACATGTTGAGGTAACGATCATGAAACTTTTTGTTCAAGATATTCAATAAGTAGTTGGAAATGTGACTCTGGAGTTTAGGAGAGAACTTAATGCTGGATAAATAGATGTGAGACTCATCAACATAGAGATAGTAAATGAATCTGTGGGAGTTTATGAGATCATGAAATGAAATGGTAAAGAGAGAAAAGAGAAGGTCTAGGATAGAGCCTTGGAGGCTATTCGTGGTTGTAGGACATAACCTGGAAGATCTAGCAAAGAAGCCTGAGGTTATTGTTGTTTGTCCTTTGTTCTCAAAGAGGACCACGACATCAGGAAGGTGATGCCATGACATGCAAGTGAATTGGATTGAAGTGAGGGAGGGTTGTGCAAGGTCACCTGGTTCATTTTTCCCTCTAAAGCCAACTGGGTCCAGTGGCAAGTTATAGATTAAGACAATTGGAGATAGTTCTGGATGCAATGAAACACCTTGAGCTTTTTAAACTAAGGTCTTCAACAGGTCTCAGTTTGACGGAAGCTATATCCATTCAGGGATTAAGGCTAGGTAAGTATAATTAGAAAGTAGAAAGAACCAGGAGAAGGTAACATAACACAAAACAAAATACAAAACGATGAGAAGAATGTGGCATGGTCAAATGCTGCCGAGAAGTTAAAGATGAAAACTGAGAAAATATCTATTAGGTACCATAACTATAAATCAATTAATAAGCATTTATTAAAAGCCAATTATATTTCAGGCACTATGTTAGGAATTGGGATAAAAATGCAAAAATTTACACTTGTCTCTACTATCAAGGTGCTCATATAATTTTAGTCTGGGGCACAATGATGAGAGCCTAAGTTAATGTGGTAGCTATGAGAGTGGCAAGATAGGGATGGGGATGAGCAACATTGTGGAGGTAGAATTTACAAGGTTTGGCAACAATAAAGGAGTTCCACCTAAAATTCTCATCTCTGATTAGATGAAACTAATGTTTTTGTATCTAATTCTTTAAAAACTAGGTTTATGGCACAACTTTGCCTTCGTCTTATTATTCCCACCTTCTTTTGCAATTTCTGTATTTGCCTCATTGGTGCCTTGAATGCTTAGAAACTCATTTTTAGCTCACATAATCCTTGTCCTTGCAAACCTTTTGCACTGAATTGCATGGTGTTTTCTCAGCTTCCACTTGAAGCTATTATAATCTTCCCTGAAGAAATGCCTTCAGTGGCACTCAGAGATATATGCTTTTAGCATGATTTGAAACAAAATAAAGTAATAAGTAAGCAATTTAATCTTATGAGAAGCTTAATTTTCACAGTGAGAAAAAAAAACCAATATACCAAGGTGTCACTATAAGGTAAGGAGCTAAACTCATTTTTCTGTCTTTGGTAGGAGTTGGCTAAGAATAAACAAAATAATAATGGAATACAAGCTAAACTGATTGCTTTCGGCATTTGGAAAGAGCAGTACAAATGAGCTTCAAAATTCTTCCCCAGTCTACTCTTTAGAATCAGCACAGGAATAATGCTGAACAAAGGTTTTTAGATAATCAATTGATTCAGGAAAATTTTTTTAAAACCCACAAGGTTATTTTCTGATCTTTAATCATATGGCCAATGCCTTATATACACACTCAGATATATAGAAAGATAGGGATTCCAAAAAACTTAAAACATATTGTTTACAACTTATGCAAGAGAACATTCAGATTCTTCTACAAACTCACTTATGGCAAATTTTCTACCCATTTAAATTAGTGCATATTACCAGGCACTTTTTATTTGTAAGACATGGTTTCCAATGCTATTAAAAATACACATATGAGCAAGAATCAATCCCTTCCCTCCAAGAGGTTTATGTGTGTCTTTATTGGAAAGTATTCTCTCAGGACCTCATCTACCTTCTGGTAGTAACTGTGTATGAATAAGGATATTGTTATAAATGACTTCAGGACTATTAATAATAGGAAGAAATTGAGATAGAGTCAGGCAAGGTTCCTGAAAGGTATGTAGCTATCCCTGGTAAATGGAATGATTTCTCCAAATTATCCAAAGTGACCAGTCCTGTTTATTGTTTAGATGCTTAATGATTTTAGTCCTGTGATCATATGAGACCTCAATTATAGAAAGCTTACAAAGTTAAATTCCAAATTTTTTGCATAATTTCACATATGGTTTTCTTAATGGGGGCTGGCAGTGGGGATAAGGCAGAGAATCTGGATTTTTTTTAAATGTAAAAAATTTGTTTTAAATGTAACTGGAGAGAATAACTTCAAATAGGGAGCCATGGTGGCGGAGATCAGACAGGAGTCTCTGTGACCTCCTCTAACCTCCCCTCAAACCAACAACATATGAAGCCTCTAGACTGATTCTGAAGCAAAAAAATCCACAATATCTGGAGAACAACACGATTCTAGAAGAAGATACTCTGGAAGAACCTCAAAACAGGTCTGTTTTAATGGGGCAGGAGGGTGGTCTACTGAACCCAGACTGCAGCACAGGGAGACCGGGGCAGGGAGCTGGAGCAGAGAGCTGGAACAGGAGTCGGAACAGGAGTGGAAGCGTTGTGCTTTTCACACACCTGGGAGTCTTCTGCGGGCCTCTTGGAACAATCTGTCCTGATTGTGGGCAGGTGGTTTGGAGGGTCTGCCTTTTGAGGGGGATAGATTGTGAACCACTGAACCCCTGACGAGCATCGGACCTAGCTGCCATTACACAGCACCTTAAAGCAATCAATCAAACAACAGGACTGATCAGCACCAGAAATAATTCAATCAGCAGAACTGCCCCAGGGCAAATTAAAGCAGCTGTCCCTCCTTTGCCCTAAACAGACCTCACACCTTTAAAAAAAATGAATAAAAAACCAAAAAGAGCTCTCACCATAGACAACTTTTATGGAGAGAGGGAAGAACAGACCTCAAATCCTGAGGCCCCTAAAGGTAAAGCAACTCCAGAAAAAGCCCCAAAGAGAGACATAAATTGGTCTCCATGTCACAAGGCTTTCTTTGAAGATTGCATACAAAATCTTAAAAGAGAGTTAGAAGAAACATGGGGAAATGAAATGAGATCACTGCAAAATAAAATAGAAAAAATGGAAAAAGAATGCAATGAACAAAAAATGTAATTGGTCAATTGCAAAAGGAACTAAAAACAGTAACTCAAGAAAATAAGACATTAAAAATTAGAATCGAACAATTGGAAATGAATGACTCATCAAGACTTCAAGAATCAGTCAAACAAAAACAAAAAAATGAAAAGATAGAGAAAAACATGAAATATCTCTTAGGAAAGATAACTGACCTGGAAAATAGATCTAGGAGAGACAATCTAAGGATTATAGGGCTTCCTGAAAGCCATGATGAAAAAAAGAACCTGGACACTATCTTCCAGGAAATCATAAAAGAAAACTGCCCTGATATTTTAGACCCAGAAGGCAAAATACTCCTTGAAACAATCCACCGATCACCTCCTGAAAGAAACCCCAAAATTAAGTCCCCCAGAAATATCATGGCTAAATTCCAGAACTATCATACCAAGGAAAAGATATTAAAAGAAGCCAGAAAGAAACAATTTAAATATTGGGTAGCTACAATTAGGATCACACAGGACCTAGCAGCTTCTACTTTGAAGGATCGAAGGGCCTGGAATCAGATATTCCGAAGGGCAAAGGAACTTGGATTACAGCCAAGAATAAGTTACCCAGCTAGAATGAGCATTACCTTCCAGGGAAGAAGATGGTCATTCAATGATATAGAAGAATTTCACCTATTTCTACTGAAAAGACCAGAACTGAACAAAAAATTTGATCTACAAACACAGAACACAAGAGAAACATAAAAAGGTAACAAGAAAAAAAACTCTTGAGAACTATATTTATGTTATAGATACTTATAGAATGAAGGTTGATTTTATGAATCTATTATTACATTATGATTATGATATGATTACTGTGATTTTATGATTATTATGATATGATTACTGTGATTTTATGATTATTCTGATATGATAAACTGAAAAAGAAATTAGAGATAGAAAAGGGATAACACTGGAAGAAGAGGAAAAGGAGGTAAAATAAGGGAAATTGCATCACATGTAGAGGCAAAGAAAACCTATAATGATTGAGGGGAGAAAAGGGAGGGGAATGAGAATTGGGTTAATCTCCATCTCATCAGATTTGGCTCAGAGGGAATAATAGATGTACTTATAAGGAAACAGGAGGGAAAGGGGGGAAAGAAGGGGTGGGTGGGGCTCTAAAGGGGAAGGATTGTTTGAGGGAAGTGGTTTTCAAAAGCAAAATAGTAGGGAGGAGGGAAAGGGGATAAGAAAGAGAAAAGCATAAGCTAGGGTAAATAAGATGGCAGGAAATACAGAATTAGTTATTTTAACTGTGAATGTGAATGGAATGAACTCTCCCTTAAAGCAGAAGCAGATAGCAGAGTGGATTAAAAAACAGAATCCAACAGTATGTTGTATATAAGAAACACATCTAAAACATAGAGATACATACAGGGTGAAGGTAAAAGGCTGGAGCAGAATCTATTATGCTTCAGGTGAACAAAAAAAAGCAGGGGTAGCAATCCCGATCTCAGACCAAGTAAAATCAAAAATAGACTTCATTAAAAGAGACAAAGAAGGAAATTATATCTTCCTAAAGGGTACCATAGGTGATGAAGCAATATTAATACTAAACATATATGCACCAAATGGTATAGCATGGAAATTCCTAGAGGAAAGGTTCAGAGAGATGCAAGAAGAAATAGACAGCAAAACTATAATAGTGGGGGATCTCAACCTCCCTCTCTCAGAACTTCATAAATCAAACCACAAAATAAATAAGAAAGAAGTTAAGGAGGTAAACAAAATGTTAGAAAAGTTAGGTATGATAGATCTTTGGAGGAAATTAAATGGAGACAGAAAGGAGTTTACTTTTTTCTCAGCAGTCCATGGAACTTATACAAAAATTGACCATGTGTTAGGACACAAAAACCTCAAAATCAAATGCAGGAAGGCAGAAATAATAAATGCATTTTTTTTCAGATCATGACGGAATAAAAATCACATGCAATATAAGGCCAGGAGAAAATAGACCAAAAACCAATTGGAAACTAAATAATTTTATCCTAAAGAATGAATGGGTGAAACAGCAAATTACAGACACAATTACTAATTTCATTCAAGAGAATGACAATAATGAGACCACATACCAAAATTTGTGGGATACAGCCAAAGCGGTAATAAGGGGAAATTTTATATCTCTAGATGCTTATTTGCATAAAATAGAAAAAGAGAAAATCAATGAACTGGGCTTGCAACTAAAAAAGCTAGCGAAAGAACAAATTAAAACCCCCCCAATCAAATACCAAACTTGAAATCCTAAAAATAAAAGGAGAGATTAGTAAAATTGAAAGTAAAAAAAAAACTATTGAATTAATAAATAAAACTAAAAATTGGTTTTATGAAAAAACCAACAAAATAGATACCTCTAGTTAATTTAATTAGAAAAAGGAAAGAGGAAAATCAAATTGTTAGTCTCAAAAATGAAAAGGGAGAACTTTCCACCAATGAAGAAGAAATTAGAGTAATAATCAGGAGTTACTTTGCCCAACTGTATGCCAATAAATTTGATAACCTAAGTGAAATGGAGGAATATCTACAAAAATATAGATTGCCCAGATTAACAGAAGAGGAAATAAATTACTTAAATAGTCCCATTTCAGAAAAAGAAATAGAACAAGTCATTAATCAACTTCCTAAGAAAAAATCCCCAGGACCAGATGGATTTACATGTGAATTCTACCAAACATTTAAAGAACAGTTAACTCCAATATTATATAAACTATTCTAAAAAATAGGGAATGAAGGACTCCTACCAAACTCTTTTTATGATACAGACATGGTACTGATACCTAAACCAGGTAAAACAAAAACAGAGAAAGAAAATTATAGACCAATCTCCTTAATGAATATTGATGCAAAAATCTTAAGTAAAATATTAGCAAAGAGATTACAGAAAATCATTCCTAGAATAATACACCATGACCAAGTAGGATTTATACCAGGAATGCAGGGATGGTTCAATATTAGGAAAACTATTAACATAATTGACTATATTAATAACCAAATTAACAAAAAACATATGATAATCTCAATAGATGCAGAAAAAGCATTTGATAAAATCCAATATCCATTCGTATTAAAAACATTAGAGAGTATAGGAATTAATGGACTTTTCCTTAAAATAGTCAGTAGCATCTATTTAAAACCATCAGCTAGCATCATATGTAATGGTGATAAACTGGAACCATTCCCAATAAGATCAGGGGTGAAACAAGGTTGTCCACTATCACCATTACTGTTCAATATTGTATTAGAAATGCTAGCCTTGGCAATAAGACAAGAAAAAGAGATTAAAGGAATTAGAGTAGGTCATGAGGAAACCAAATTATCACTCTTTGCAGATGATATGATGGTCTACTTAGAGAACCCTAGAGAATCAACTAAAAAAACTATTAGAATTAATCCACAACTTTAGCAAAGTTGCAGGATACAAAATAAATCCACATAAATCATCAGCATTTTTATACATCACCAACAAAATGCAACAGCAAGAGATACAAAGAGAAATTCCATTCAAAATAACTATTGATAATATAAAATATTTGGCAATGTATCTGCCAAGGGAAAGTCAGGATCTATATGAGCAAAACTACAAAACACTCTCCACACAAATAAAGTCAGATCTAAACAATTGGAAAAACATCATTGGAAAAATGCTCTTGGATAGGTCGAGCGAATATAATAAAGATGGCAATACTACCTAAACTAATCTATCTATTTAGTGCTATACCAATCAAACTGCCAAGAGATTATTTAACTGAACTAGAAAAAATAACAACAAAATTCATCTGGAAAAACAAAAGGTCAAGAATTTCAAGGGAATTAATGAAAAAAAATGCAAATGAGGGTGGCCTAGCTGCACCAGATCTAAAACTATATTATAAAGCAGTGGTCACCAAAACCATTTGGTACTGGATAAGAAATAGAGTAGTGGATCAGTGGAATAGGTTAGGTTCACAGGACAAAATACTCAATGACAATTGTAATCTAGTGTTTGATAAACCCAAAGACCCCAGTTTTTGGGATAAAAACTCACTATTTGACAAAAACTGCTGGGATAATTGGAAACTAGTATGGAAGAAATTAGGCATTGACCCACACCTAACACCATATACCAAGATAAGGTCAAAATGGATTCATGATCTAGGCATAAAGAATGATATTATAAACAAATTAGAACAATGTAGGATGGTTTACCTCTCAGACCTGTGGAGGGGGAAGGAATTTGTGACCAAAGAAGAACTAGACATTATCATTAATCACAAAATAGATAAGTTTGATTATATCAAGTTAAAAAGTTTTTGTACAAACAAAATGAATGCAGACAAGATTAGAAGGGTAGCAGTAAACTGGGAAAATATTTTTACATCCAAAGGTTCTGATAAAGGCCTCATTTCTAAAATATATAGAGAATTGACTCAAATATATAAGAATTCAAGC
>JAJPUD010000659.1:88658-178111 GCA_023553655.1 Myrmecobius fasciatus
CCTAAGAAAAAATCCCCAGGACCAGATGGATTTACATGTGAATTCTACCAAACATTTAAAGAACAGTTAACTCCAATATTATATAAACTATTCTAAAAAATAGGGAATGAAGGACTCCTACCAAACTCTTTTTATGATACAGACATGGTACTGATACCTAAACCAGGTAAAACAAAAACAGAGAAAGAAAATTATAGACCAATCTCCTTAATGAATATTGATGCAAAAATCTTAAGTAAAATATTAGCAAAGAGATTACAGAAAATCATTCCTAGAATAATACACCATGACCAAGTAGGATTTATACCAGGAATGCAGGGATGGTTCAATATTAGGAAAACTATTAACATAATTGACTATATTAATAACCAAATTAACAAAAAACATATGATAATCTCAATAGATGCAGAAAAAGCATTTGATAAAATCCAATATCCATTCGTATTAAAAACATTAGAGAGTATAGGAATTAATGGACTTTTCCTTAAAATAGTCAGTAGCATCTATTTAAAACCATCAGCTAGCATCATATGTAATGGTGATAAACTGGAACCATTCCCAATAAGATCAGGGGTGAAACAAGGTTGTCCACTATCACCATTACTGTTCAATATTGTATTAGAAATGCTAGCCTTGGCAATAAGACAAGAAAAAGAGATTAAAGGAATTAGAGTAGGTCATGAGGAAACCAAATTATCACTCTTTGCAGATGATATGATGGTCTACTTAGAGAACCCTAGAGAATCAACTAAAAAAACTATTAGAATTAATCCACAACTTTAGCAAAGTTGCAGGATACAAAATAAATCCACATAAATCATCAGCATTTTTATACATCACCAACAAAATGCAACAGCAAGAGATACAAAGAGAAATTCCATTCAAAATAACTATCGATAGTATAAAATATTTGGGAATATATCTGCCAAGGGAAAGTCAGGATCTATATGAGCAAAACTACAAAACACTCTCCACACAAATAAAGTCAGATCTAAACAATTGGAAAAACATCATTGGAAAAATGCTCTTGGATAGGTCGAGCGAATATAATAAAGATGGCAATACTACCTAAACTAATCTATCTATTTAGTGCTATACCAATCAAACTGCCAAGAGATTATTTAACTGAACTAGAAAAAATAACAACAAAATTCATCTGGAAAAACAAAAGGTCAAGAATTTCAAGGGAATTAATGAAAAAAAATGCAAATGAGGGTGGCCTAGCTGCACCAGATCTAAAACTATATTATAAAGCAGTGGTCACCAAAACCATTTGGTACTGGATAAGAAATAGAGTAGTGGATCAGTGGAATAGGTTAGGTTCACAGGACAAAATACTCAATGACAATTGTAATCTAGTGTTTGATAAACCCAAAGACCCCAGTTTTTGGGATAAAAACTCACTATTTGACAAAAACTGCTGGGATAATTGGAAACTAGTCTGGAAGAAATTAGGCATTGACCCACACCTAACACCATATACCAAGATAAGGTCAAAATGGATTCATGATCTAGGCATAAAGAATGATATTATAAACAAATTAGAACAATGTAGGATGGTTTACCTCTCAGACCTGTGGAGGGGGAAGGAATTTGTGACCAAAGAAGAACTAGACATTATCATTAATCACAAAATAGATAAGTTTGATTATATCAAGTTAAAAAGTTTTTGTACAAACAAAATGAATGCAGACAAGATTAGAAGGGTAGCAGTAAACTGGGAAAATATTTTTACATCCAAAGGTTCTGATAAAGGCCTCATTTCTAAAATATATAGAGAATTGACTCAAATATATAAGAATTCAAGCTATTCTCCAATGGATAAATGGTCAAAAGATATGAACAGACAATTTTCAGACGAAGAAATTGAAACTATTTCTGGTCACATGAAAAGGTGCTACAAGTCACTATTGATCAGAGAAATGCAAATTAAGACAACTCTGAGATACCACTACACACCTGTCAGATTGGCTAAAATGACAGGAAATGATAATGATAACTGTTGGAAGGGATGTGGGAAAACTGGGACACTGATACATTGTTGGTGGAACTGTGAACGGATCCAACCATTCTGGAGAGCAATTTGGAGCTATGCTCAAAAAGTTATCTAACAGTGCATACCCTTTGACCCAGCAGTGTTTCTACTGGGCCTATATCCCAAAGAGATTTTAAAGGAGGGAAAGGGACCCACATGTGCAAAAATGTTTGTGGCAGCCCTTTTTGTAGTGGCAAGAAACTGGAAGTTGAAAAGATGCCCATCAATTGGAGAATGGCTGAATAAATTATGGTATATGAATGTTATGGAATATTATTGTTCTGTAAGAAATGACCAACAGGAGGATTTCAGAGAGGATTGGAGAGACTTGCATGAACTGATGCTGAGTGAAATCAGCAGAACCAGGAGAACATTATACACAGCAACAAGACTATACGATGATCAATTTTGATGGACATGGTTCTCTTCAACAATGATGTGATTCAAACCAGTTGTGCTGCGATGAAGATAGTCATATACATCCAGAGAGAGGCCTGTGGGAACTGAGAGTGAACCACAACACAGCATTTTAACGCTTTCTGTGAATATTTCCATGCATTTTGTTTTCCTTCTTAGGTTGTTTTTTTCTTCTTCTCTTTCTAGATCTGATGTTTCTTGTGCAGTAAGATAACTGAATAGATATGCATACATGTATTGTATTTGTCATATAATTTGTCCTATTTAGCATGTATTAGATTACCTGTCATCTAGGGATGGGGGGTGGGGGGCAGGAGGGGAAAAGCTTGGAAAAAAAAAGTTTTTGCAAAGGTCAATGTTGAAAGGTCACTCATATGTTTTGTAAATAAAAAGCTTTATATAAAAAAATGTAACTGGAGAAAATACTAAATAAATAAGATTTTAAAAAGTTAAATACTAGAAAATAACAACACAATTAAAAAAATCTACTTCTTTCCTTTCTCAGTTGTGTTTCTGACTCTTCAGACTTTGCCATAGTTACCAGTTTTTATCCTTGGAAACTTCTTACCCTGAAACACCTCTCTTTTTCTCTCTCATATCAACTCCCCTCTGCTATTAGTATATTCCTTTTGGACCTCCACTTTAGGGAGGGGCCTGGGCTGGCTGTACTTCATTTCCTTTCCAACTTTCCTTCTTATTCTGTAGTCATTGTTTCCCCTCCTCCTCTTTCAGCTCCATTTTGTGTATTGCTTTCTCTATGAGACTGTAAGCTCCTTGAAGGCAGGGACTGTATTTCTTAGCACATGGAAGTGAGTAAGTGCTTAATAAATCTTTTTTTTCTTACTTGACTGCTTGTCTGCCATGGTTTTTTTTTTTTTGCTGGAAATTGAGAACCTTACTGGGGACTATCAATACATTGATTATAGGATTATTGTTAGTTCAATAACAGGTATACCAGGTAATTAAGCAATACACATTTATTAAGCATTTACTATATGCTGGGCATTGTATTAGGCACTGGGGGATACAAAGACAAAAATTAAAGTCCTTTCCTTCAAGAATCTGACATCACGTCAGTCCACTATCAGTTGGACTATTGAGAGCACAGACCAAAAGTAAAATATAAGTAAAAGAGCAGATAAAACATCTAGGGCAGCTAGGTGACACAACAGATAGAATGTCAGACCTAGAGTTAGAAAGACATATTCCTCAGTTCAAATTCACATACTTACCAGCTGCATGTGCTTGGGCAAGTCACTTAACTCAGTTTCCTTATCTGTAAAATGAGTTGGAAAAGGAAATGGCAAATAACTCCAGTATCTTTGCCAAGAAAACCCCAGATGGGATCATAAAGAGCTGGACACAACTGAAAACTAACTGGACAAAAATAAAAATTGAATATATATCAAAAATACTAAATATATACAATATATCATTATATATCCTTTTTCTCAGCCAGTGAAATACTTGAAAATGATGCCAAATGTAATACTTCATTTCTGGCAAAGAAGATAAAAAAGAAAAGACAAAGTCCATAAGAAGTTTCTTTCCACTGATCCACTTGAAGTAGGAAGTAATATGGAAGAAGATCAGAGAACTTCTCCTTCATAGAAATTGAAAATAAAGGATAGGAATAGCATCAATATGTCAGACAGAAGAAAGAGAGAAAAGGGAGGTTAAGAATCAAACCCCTAAGAAGCCCTGACTATAACTAAACTATACAACATGATTCTAGTCATATGCTCTATTGCTAAAGCCTGCATTCCATTTCAAAGAGTAAGAAGCTATTATTGGGAACAGTCAGTTTGGGATGAAAAAGGTCTGATCCCTACTGAAATTCACTTCCTTCAATTGATTCTAAATGAATCTTTAACAAGTACTTTTCTGCATCAAGAGGAACTCTCTACATAATTCCTTTAGAAAGTTATACTTCAATATTGTGATCTATTGGGTAACATTTCCTTTTGGAAGACTTTTTCTTTTTTTTTCAAAAAATCCTTTTTTTATTTTAATAGTACTTTATTTTCCCAAATACAGGCAAAGAAAGTTTTCAACATTCACTTTTGCAAAATCTTGTGTTCCAAAATTTTCTCTCATTCATTTCTCCTCCCCCTTCCCCAAGACAGAAGGCAATCTGATATAGGTTAAATGTGCATTTCTTATAAACATATTTTCATATTTATCATGCTGCACAAGAAAAATTAGATCAAAAGGAAGAAAAAACACAAGGGAGGAAAAAAGCAAACACACAACAACAACTAAAAGATGAAAATATTATGCTTTGATTCACATTCAGTCTCCATAGTTCTCTTTCTGGATGTGGATGGCACTCTCTATCCCAAGTCTATCGAAATTGTCTTAAAATTACCTCATTGTTGAAAAGAGTCAAGTCTATCATTGTTGATCATCACATGATCTTGTTGTTACTGTATACAATGTTCTCTTGGTTCTGCTCACTTCACTTAGCATCAATTGATGTAAAGACTAATTTTTTATGTTATTTCCAAAATAAATTTGATTTCCCTAACATACTATTTTGTTTAGACTTGAAGGAGGATTCTGAGTTTTATTTGGAAATACATACATAGATAGTAAGATAGATTTACATGCATGGATAGTGTTAGCTACAGCTATCTATCATCTGGATTTATGTATATATTTACCTATCAATACATATTGGTCCCAGTCTTACAGCCAATTTGCCTGAATTCTTAAGACAATGGAGAATACAGAGTTTAGTTTGAAATGTCACTGCAATTTCCAATTTTTAGTTCTAAGGTAAACCACTTTTGTCTTTGGGGATTCTTGGCTTGGTACTCTGAAATAAATATAAGAAAGACCAAGAAAAAATGTTTGTTACTACAAATTAGCTTGTCATATATGATGAAATACATTTTACCAAAATGGGAATGTTCCTATGTGTCCATTTGGTTGAAAGCCTAATTTTTACTTGTCAAAGATAAACCACACTGCCAGTTTCATTTATATACTGGTAAGTAAGTATGGATCACAGTTTCAGGATTGTACTGTAGTAGCAAGACTGTGATACTCATTAGTTTCTTTTTGCTTTTAGACATTTTAGCATGTCCACTGATCTATTTTGCATGTGACTCAAGTGTTGCATGAGTTCTATGTTCCCTACATAGCCTGGGTCTTTTGTTACTTTCTTATAATATTCTAGTATAAAATATAAAATGGGGAGGAAGAAGAGCTAGACACAGATACAGAGAATTTAGAGAGAAATAACGATTACAGTTGCCTTTAAATGACCAATCACAAAATACTAAACACATATAAGAAATCTGAGTGATATCAATGGAGGAAACCCTCTGCCTTATACTTCTGTTCCTAGGAGAAGTCTCATTCTAGGCTCCTGCTGATCTCTTTATCCAACAGAGTAGAAGGTAATGAGAACATCATCTTGGGGATAGCAAAGTTACCTACCACTGCTCAGTAGAAAAAAGAAAAAAAATATATAATTACAGGAAAGGTAGTTAGAAATGTTACTGTAAACATCTACTTGTGGACTATTATTGTGGACTAAAAAACCTTAACAAAGACAAAACCACCAACCTGCTACAAAATAAAAATACATGTAATAACTTTAACAAGGTAGTCATAGAGTTGTTTTCCGGTTTTATTAAAGACTTCAAAAATCCTCATATACATAACATTTTAGTCATCAAAAAAAGAATGCTTCTTGAAGGATAAGTGACCCATTTATCTAGAAGAGGTTGTATGACATTATCTAAGTAGGAGGCTTTTTATTTACATTTTTTTCTAATTCAGAATAGACTGATTTCTGCTTTCCTCAGTTATTTCTAACATCAAATTAGTTTAGCAAGACTGGAACTTCAAGTTTTATTTTCTCTGTCAGCATTTCAGGTATTATCATGGAATGGCAATGTATTCTTCTTCTTGCCCTATCCCCAGAGTGGAACTACTGAAAAGAATTAGTGTAGAGTAAGGTTGCACATGTTCTATAATACAGGTTGGAGCCTGCCACGTTGGAAAGAGAGTAAGTCATGGATGTTAAATTCCTAAGCAACTAGAATCAAGAGGAGTCATAAAATAAGCCAGAGGTGATAACCAGGATGGGAATTTCTAGATTGTCAGAAGATTTTGGAATATAGAGGATATAGTATTAGTGGAAACAATATAAATATTAGGAATAGAATTTAAAGGAGGGAGCAAAAAATGTATAGGACTGGGTCTGGATTCAAGAGAGGGGGGCATAATAGCATGATTAAATAGGGATTTAAGTTCAACAAGGCGTTTCTTCAATTTATTACATTCAACTTCATTTGAATGCAAATATACTTTTATGTGTGTCCTAGAAGGCCAGCCCTTCCCTACAGCTGCCTTTAAATTAGCAGTGGTTGGAGTCTTGAAGTAAGGGCCAACAAGAATGTGCCCAATTCTGCAGCACTGATAATCCGTAGGCTATCATGGGAGCAACAGACCACCCATGAAGCAGCAGCTGTCAGCATTCTATGCTACAGCTGTTCGAAGAGACATACTTCTCAGCAGGATGGCTCTTGTTATCAGTGGGACAAAATAGAGCAGCACCTGTCCATCTACATCCAAGTTTGTTTTTTTTAGACTTTTGTGTGTGTCATGGACCTCTTTGGTTGATTAATTAAGTCTAATTATCCCTTCTCAGAATAACATTAAATGCATAAAATAAAATATATGATTACAAAGAAAACACATTATGTTGAAGTATAGTTATCAAAATATTTTTTGAAAATAAGTTCACAGGCCCAAATTCTACATCATAATAGGTCCTAGAAAAATCAATGTATACATTCCATATTTATTGGTTATCACTTACACATTTTTAATTATCTTAGTTTGCTGTGTTTTTATAGGGTAGCTACATGAAAAAGCACAAAAACTGATAAGAGTTTTTATGATTCTTTGAAAATTGCTTCCTGCTTGAATTAAATGTTTTCTGTGAGAGAATTTAGGTAATATAAAGTTTTGAGTATATGACTATGTCCCAAGTTCAGGCAATTGATAGGACATTGGCATGGAGGCCAGAGAAAAGGTTATCAAAAATGAAATGTTATTTACATTTGAAATTTTCAGTTAAATTTTCCATTGAAGTTTGTGCCCTACAGGGAAGGAATGGGGATTTCACATTATAAGCTACAAACCAATTATGTATTTGAGGAACATGCATTTCATTCAAGAGGTAGATTTCTTCCTGCTACCTGTCTTCTTGAGATAGTTAAGGAATGCACTTTTACACAAAAGTCATGGGGAGGGGAAAGTATTCTACCATAAGATGAAATTAGAGTATATATCCTCATTCACTTTGCTTCACTTATCTTCCCTCAATACTGAAAGCTCTCTGGACAGCTCCACAACAAAGGAACTTTAGAATTACTAGATCCAGTTGGTACAAACCTAAAACTGATTGTTGTAAAGTTAACTCAAAATTCATCCTTACAATCATTCCTGCACCACCAGGACCAGCACCAGCACCAGCACCACCACTACTACTACTATTACCACCACTACTATTACTACTACTGCTGACACATAATAGTTTGTGAAATGCTTTATATAAATAATAATAATAGCTAGCATTTATATATTGCTTTAAAGTTTGTGAGGTATTTTACAAATAATATCTCATTTGATTCCTCACAATTCTGTGAAGTAATGGTAATACCATTTCCATTTTAAAGATGAGGAAACTAAGACAGAGAGATTAAATGATGTGCCCTGTGTCACACAGCAACTAAATGTCTGAGTCACCATTTAAATCCATGCCTTCCCTTCTTCAATCAAGTACTCTGGCTACAATACTACTTAGTTTCTGATGTTAAGTATCCCAAAATTTAGGTTTGAATGTAACAAATGTCAAAGCTTATGTCCTTTAGGGATCAGCAACACGAATAGAAATCAACCTCAGGAGTCTGTCCTTTAGTTCCATGATATATGTTTGTGTGTATAAACAGCATCTAAATTAATTACCTATGATGCCAATGGAAGACCACTAAAACACCTGCTCAGTATGTTTCAGCCTCCAGTACAATATACCTCTGATAACTAGAAAGAGGAAATAGCAGTGGTGAACAGCATTAATTGTGGAAATAATGATTCAATTAGTGTTGCAATGTTTGATTCTTCTGCGTTGCAATATAGAAAAGAGGATCAGTGAAAATACGTGCACATTTTCTGCTCACAAATTGTAAATCTGTTTTATAGTAGTACTTTTCTCTTTATCTTGTTTTCTTTCATCTATCTCATTTGTTATTGTATTTTTTATTTTTGTAAATAATACCACCTAATTAGAAGAAATCATCCCATTTCTCCCCCCCATTTCATGTATTTATTTAAATATTAGACCTATTAATTAATTAATATGATAAACGGTAAGAGAAACATGGGAAGAGAAATGCTCTATGTCCATGAAGGTTGAATTTGGAGGAGAGTTGTCCCAGATTCTCACAAGTTAAATTGTTTGTCCACAGTAAGACAATTTGCAAGATTCCTAACAATATATGTCAGAAGTACAGCTTAAACTCAGGTCTTCATGACTAAGACCAATCTGCTATTCATTATGCAATTTTATCTCGCTTCTACTCAACAATAACCATACAGACAATCTCAATATGGTACTGCAGTCAAGTTGTAGCAGAACTCAAGAATATAAAACCTATTCTTAGCAATTATTATTTGAAAAAAAAACACTTCATTTGTTTTTATTTTTTAAAGTTTTGTGAAATTCACATGATCAACATCCATTTACAAAATAACAGCTGGCTCCTTTAGACCTTAAGTAGTGATATAGTCTAACATCTAAAAGAACATATTGCTAAAAGTTAGGCACCCACAAATCCTTGACTTCAATTTCCTTTTGATGACACAAATTTTTGGGAACATATGAATTTTTATGAATATTAAATATTTTTCATGTAATTTGGAAATATTTAACAAAATAAATAAAATTTACTTTTAAAAAGAAGTTCATGGGCCCAGAACTACCTGGTTTGATAGCATTTATTTCATTTGGTTGGCCTAGGGACAAAGGAATAGAAAATTTGTCTTCTGGTACATTGGCTTCAATAATTTGAGCAGGGCATTTGGGGAAAGTGAGTAGAACTAAAAAAGAAAAGTGACACAGCTATTAGAAATGGTTCTGGTAAAAACTTTTCCCTTTTATGAAAAGCTTGCTTTTATGAAACATGCATGACTGTACTACAACAGAAAGATGCACCAGACAAAATATCATTTCAGAGCAGGCATCATTATAATGAGCACTGGACAAGAAACCTGGGCCACTCCCAATATACATATTCTGTGCATATTCCACCTACAGGTGCACATACCTTGCTTCATATCTAATCTGGAAAACACTGTATAAATTTGTACTTATGTCTCTCTAAGGCAATATTATGAGGAAAATGAACTTTAAACATAACTACTAAGTGCTAGTCACTGTTCGATACTGATTGAATGCTCATACTGTAAAATAGTTAAGAGTTGGAAGAGATTAGGGAAAACATTTGTTCCACTTATTTAAAAGAGTAGAGTGATTCTCAGAAGTGTAAAATGACTGACCCAGCTGGCTACAGAATATGAATATAACACTATCTCTAACTTTTAGGAGCATCAATTTACTCATCTCTAAAATGAGTGAATTGAGCTAGGTGATTTCTAAAGTTTCCTTTAACTCTAAATCTTCGATCCTGAAAGATGATTACTAGTGAACTACAACAGTATGCAATGTACGATATCTTGGCACTCCTCATTCACTTTGCTTCACTTAACTCCCCTCAATAACGAAAGCTTTCCAGATAGCTCCACAACAAAGGAACTTTAGAATTACTAGATCCAGTTGGTACAAACTTAAAACTGATTGTTGTAAAGTTAACTCAAAATTTATCCTTACAATCATTCCTGCATCACCAGGACCAGCACCAGCACCAGCACCAGCACCAGCACCACTACTACTACTATTACCACCATTACTATTACTACTACTGCTGACACATAATAGTTTGTGAAATGCTTTATATAAATAATAATAGCTAGCATTTATGTAATGCTTTAAGGTTTGCAAGGCATTTTACAAATAATACCTCATTTTATTCCTCACATTTCTGTGAGGTAATGGTAATATCATTTTCCATTTTAAAGATAAGGAAACTAAGAGAGTGTAAATGATATGAACGCCTTTAAAAAGGTAATGCTGGACATGCTACTAACAGCTGTATCTGACAGAAATATTTATGCACTGTTTAATTTTTTCTCAATACACTTATTATACTTGAGAGCATATGAACTACAGAATTGATCATAGAGCCTCTGAGTTGGAGGGCACCTTAGAAATAATCTGGATTTGAGCTCTATAGGTACTTATTGTCTTGTCCATATTAGCTCTGTTCATTATTTTTTTTTTGCTCTGCATCTAGTTAGACAAGTATTTCCATGTTTTTCTGAATGCTTTATTTCATTATATTTTAGGCATAATAATATCTTATTATATTTATATACCAAAATTTATTCAGCTATTTCTCAATCAAAAGATACATATTTCCAGATTTTTTTGCTATTTTAAATTGTCCTGTTATGAATAATTTGGTACCTAGAGGACCTTTTTTTGCTTTCAATGACCTCCTATAAAAAAGGGATGGAATTATTGGATCCAAGCATAGGAATAATTTAATAACACTTCCAAAATAAATCCAAATTTTTCCCAGAATAGTTTGGACCAATTTGTAGCATCATTAATAATGTGATCAATTTGGATGCTATATCTTCTATGGTGTAAATTTCAGTAAAAACCTTTGTTTAATAAAGCATTGTAATAATTCCTTCAAACTTTTAGGGATATTTCAGGCATTACTTAGGTATAGGCAAATGTCCATTAGACATGTTAAAATGGAATGTTCATAGAATTAAATAATGCTTAGATGAAATAAGTGAATTTGAAGAATAATTTCAAATGTTGACTGTATGATTATTTGCAGAAGTTTAAAAATATAACATTATGAAAAAAAAAGAATGAAAAAAGTCCCTTAGCATCCAAGGTGCCTCCTTTAAAGAAAGTTGTTACCAAAATTCTGCAGTTGGGTTTCTGAAAGAAAAGAAAAGGCTGAAAAAGTAGAAAATATAAAACACCAATAGGATCTTCTCATTATCTCCTGACAACTATCTGGTTTTTAAGAGGTTAGTCAGTATTTTCACAGATCAATAAACATACTTTAGGGATTTTTGGCTTTGAGTTTCTCAGTCCCTCCCTCCATCATTCCTGACAGAAGATGAAATACAAAGTGATCTAATATGCACCCCTCAGGGTTTCCAGGACTGCAAACTGAAGAAAGTAAGAGAGCCATAATCAAAGCTGTTACTACTCCTTTCTACTTCTCATAGATGATGACAGTAGCAACTATCTTTTGCTTTATAATACACTGTAGCCATGTTGTGAAGATGTGGCAGGAAAGAACTAGAGCCTATTTCTAAGGAGGAAAAAAAACCTAAGGAGAAATTCACACAGTAACTGATCTTTAAACTTAAGGAAGCAAAGGGCTCCTTTGTAGGTCTCTGAGTAGAAACAATGAAATGAGAGGGGGAAGGGAAGGAGGGAGAAGAAGAAAGAAGAAAAGAGGAAGAAAGAAGAGGAAGGAAGGAAGGAAGAAGAAGAAAAAGAAAAAAGAAGAAAACAAAGAAAGAAGAGCAAAGAAGAAATAAAGAAGAAGAAAGGAAAAAAGAAAAGAAAGAAAGAAGAGAAAGAAGGAAAAAAGGAAGAGAGAAAAAGGGACAGATACATGCAGATTACCTTCATTTTGCACAAGAAATAACAGCTCATATTTTATAGCACTTTGACATTTAAAAAATGTACCTATATATCATCTTATTTGATCCTTAGAACAATTTTGAGGCAATATTACTATTATTATTTTATAGATAAGGGCATTGAGTCTCTGAGAGTCTAAGTGATTTAACCAACATCATACAACTAGTTTCTGAGGCAAAATTCAAAGTCATGTCTTCATTGTACCTCCAACATTATACTCACTATATTCAGCTTACCAAGAACTTCTTTTTTTGTTTTCCTTCCTTATTTTAAGGACATAAGAATGAATTAGAATCCTTCCTTCCCCTCATTCCCCACCAATTCCTCTATTGCAAAGGTTTTCATTTTGGCAGGGTATGAGAAAGGACCTAAGAATCATGGGTAAAATTTGAAAGGAATTAAGCAAGACTTACCATTAAGATATTGGAACAGGATCATTCATCTGTCACATCCCTTCATATCTAAAGCATAGAGTTCAGAAACAGAGGTGTCTCTCCCTAAGGGTTGAACATTTTCAAATGGTAATTCCTCACCAACCTAAAACTGCCATTCAATATGAATCATTCCCCCCCCAAGTCCCTATATAACCCAAGAAATAAGTGCACCAAAATCATGTTTCTTGTTTCTTCATTGTTACATTAGCTTGTCCTTTTCCCCCTTAAAAACAGCAACAAATCCCCCCTGTTGTGGTATAAATAATTGTTATGAAGCAAATAAAATAAGTAAAACAAGACCTTAGTTTATACAAAGAGATTCAGAAAGGAGCTCCAAAACTTTTCCTAGTCATCAGAACTTCTCTTTCAATGTTCTATTAGCTGATTAGTGACTGTAAGTACTAATAGAGTGTGTATATGACAAAGAGTAATTCATCTAACTTAAAGTCTTTAGAGTACTTAATAATTATATAACCTTTAAGGTTAGTAAAGAACTTTACATACATTATCTCACTTGACCTTCAGAAAAACCTTACAAAACTACTGGAATTATTGTTACTTCCATTTTACAGACAGGGGAGAGGAAAAGGAAGGGGGATACAGAAGAGAAGGAGAAGAAGAGGAAGGGCAAATATGGAAGAGAGGAAGAGGAAAAAGCAATGGAGGAAGAGGAGGAGAAGGAGAGGAAAAGGGAGGGGGGAGAGAAAAGGAGGAGGGAGAAAGAGAAGGGGAAGGGAGAGGGGGAGAGAGACACAAAGAGACAGACACACAGAGACAAAGACATACAGAGAGAAACACAAAGACAGAGACAAAAAAAAACCCCAGAAACAACATATTCTTTACAAGTCATCTGCAAAGAAACCCATAGGATATAGGTTTGCACAATAGTTATCCTTTTGGAAAGAAAGGCTCCCTCTGAGATATTTTCTGGGAAAAATATCACCCTTCTTAGGATTTCTTGTTTGCTTATTTTTATTTTAACTAGAAAACTATAAATTCAGGGCTATTAGACAGCACAGTGAATAGAGCACTAAGCCTTGAGTTAGGAGGAGACCTGAGTTCAAATCCAAGCTCAGACACTAGCTGTGTGACCCTATGAAGTTCATTTAACCCCATTTGCCTTGCAAAAAACCAACCAAACAAAAAAACTATAAATTCATGTACTCCAAGGAGATTTTCCATTAATATATTTTTACCTAGTGTCTTCCTATTCCAACTTTTTTTACTCTTTAAGTTATCTAAGAATTTGAATTTCAAAAGATCAAGGCTCCTTTCTGGGCTCATTTACAGGTATTGTGCTCTAGCACTTATATAACTACATATGCATTCTTTACTTGGTTACTTAATATGCCTATATATTCTTTAATTTCACATCCAGCCTCCCCACTATACCAACAGGAACTATTATTTATATTTGCTTTAATTAAAAGCTTGAAGATATTGCAGTTAAGAAACCCAACTAAATTATGTTGCATTATACATTGCTAGCTCTGGAAATTTTTCTTTGGTATTTGGTATCTGACTTCTAAGTCATAAATTTTTACTTGAATTCCCTGCTAGGAAATGCATACAGCTTTTCTTAGGATAGAGTTGTTTATACCTTGTATGATTCCCAACTCAATTAACTGTATGTTTATTAAGGTTAGCCAAAGGATCATAGATTTAATAATAATATTAGTTCACACTTATATAGCATTTACTAAGTGCCATACACTATGCTAAGTGATTTACACTTATCTGATTCTAACAGTAATCATACAAGATAGGGGCTATTATATTCCCTGCTTTATATCTAAAGAAAGTGAGACAATAAAGCTAGTGAATGTATGAGGTCAAATTTGAACTCAGGCCTTCCTGAGGTTCAGGGCTCCATCCACTGAACTATCCAGCTGTTCCTGGAAGTTATGTCTGAGGTAATATAATTCAACAACAACTTTCTTGGGCCCCTTCAATTTTGCATGTCTAGGAACTGGTCCACCTCAAGCTTGGCTGGAATACCATCTATGACTTCTCCAAGGAAATAAGAGGTAAGAGGGTACTAGAGTAGGATAATTGATTTAGATTTAGAAAAAACTTTCAAAGTCATTGTGTCCAAATCTTCAGTTTCTGAAGGCTCACAGAGATTAAATGACTTGTTCTAGGTTACACAGGTCGTAAATGGAAGAGCTATGATTTGGACCCAAATCCTGGACCTGTGCCTTATGTACTTTTTCCACTGTGCAAAGCTGTTATTCATGATTCAGTCTTCCCTGTACCCTATTTTGGATGTTTACATGGAAAGAAGGTACCATGATGGTGCTATTCCTCACCCATCCAAAGTGAATTTATCCCCTCATAAATAGAGTGCTCTAAAAGTAAAAGCCATTAAAATTCCTTAAAAATCAAACTTGTCTAATGGATCATCCATCTTTTTGTCCTCTGCCTTTTCAGTGTCACATTTGGTCCATAACTCATGAACAATTTTGTCAAGCTATATGAAAGGTGCACTCATATAGATAAGCATATTCTATAAACTAACATTGTTTTCTCTGTAAAGTAGGCAAGAGACAATGTAAATCAGTAATGTCTCATCTCATTTGCTACTAGGACATGTCATACCTGCTAGACATTTAAATGACCAATGATTCCATCATTATCTTTTTTTAACAGAATGAAGGGAACAATAAACGAACCCATTTGTATCCTATCCATGCCAAAATCTCACCACCAAACAGGACAGAATAGACAGTGTCCTTTTTCAATGTATGTAATAAAAGATGACAAATAGCAGTCACAAATATCAAAATCACCCTGGCTAAAGAAAGCTTGAATAGTACCTGCCAGGTATATAGCATTATCCTGTGGGTCTCAATTAGAGTCTGCAGAGTTTGATCCCAAGACACAGATAGGAAATTCACTTCACAAAGAAAAAAATGAAGATTGAAGGGAGTAAGGGAAAGAAATGCTTGAGTAGCATGAAAGGGATGAGAATTATTACAACAGTGAATAAAGAACAGACCATAGGGTCTAGAAGACCTGAGTTCAAGTCCTGTCTCTTACACTCACAGGAGCTATGATTTGGGGTTAGTCACTTAACATCTTTGTGTACTGGCTACCTTTTAAAGACTGAGTTGGTAAAAGGAACTTCTTCAACTTGGAATTCTCTATACCAATACAACCGTATGTCTGACTTTTAAAAATATATATATGGAAGACTTCAAATAATTTTCATTGAGTTATAGTTGGGAGGTAGTACAAAGCTCCTTTGGGAAAGTATCCAAGAATAACTTGAATAATACTATTCATTTGCCAGGGACATTGCAATGGGCTGTGAAAAATTTACATGAGTATTTCCCCTAATCTTCAGACAAACAGAAAGTGCTAATGCAGATAACAGATACATATATAGCTGGAATGCTATGGAGTTGGGGGAAGAGCAAAATCATTAGCCATTAGTATTGCCTTATGAGTACAGCCTGATGCAAAAAAGATTCTAGATATGGAGTCACATAGAAATGTATTTTTGAATTAAGATACAGATATGTCTTTAAGTTTGGAACTAAAGATCAGGTCCCCTGGGAAGGGAAATAACCATAATCTAGCACAAGACAAGCACAGGAAACATGGTTTACCAGAAGAGCAATCCAGATGGTCAAAGTTCTATAGTAGAGAGCAGTGACCAGATCCATCTGTTGGGAGCTGAGAATTATTGAAAGTAAGCCAATAGGCTAAGAAACCCTGCTCTATGCAAAGATCCATGATGGGGAACTATCTTTTGAAATATTTTCTAGAGCTGCAAGAAAAAAGAAATAAAGAAGCAACAGTGCACAGATAGGTATAGTATCCTAGTGAAAGAAATGCATAGTGGGAAAATTACATTCATATGTCCCATGCTTAAGCCTAACTCAAGGCAAAACAATAAATTTCTAAGACCACAGAAGCAAATACTTATGATAGATGAATATTGACATTTTGTAGACTTTGATGTGAGATCTCTCCTATTTGTTTCCTATAATCTGAGGTAAATTGGTTTATGTTTTGAGTCTTATTAGTCTAAGTGCTTCCAAAAGGAATTGAAGAAACCACTCTCTTCTCAGGTCACATACTAAAAGTTTTCAGATTATCCAAATGGGGCCAATGAGTCAGAAAAGTTATAAGTGCCCCAGGGAGAAGCCTATCATATAAAATTACATTTACATTTGTAATCACTATATATATAATTATTTGATTTCAAAAGTTTTAATTTGGACTTCTGGGCCATATGACCAACAAGATAGAGAATTAGACAATTTCTCAAATTCTTCTAACCTTATAAACCTCTCCAAAATAGGAATTATGCATAAGAAACACAGCAATTTTGTCTGCCTCCATGACTTAGGATACCAAGAATCCTAATTAAGTAACAACTGAATGAACTAACAACAAAGCAGTCTAATCTAAGATTCAAATGGCACCTACTCAGCACAACTTCTTCAACTGCCCATCACTCTTCAGCAGCAGTTCTGCACAATTCTTTCCCCATAGGTTTGTCACAGAGCACAATTCTACTTTTTTTACTAGTGGCAGAAAAGCAAAATTTTAAGTTTGGTCATGCTGGGACAGAAGTATAATAGTGTTCTTTGCTACAATAGAACTAGAACAGAGAACTGAGGAACAGAAGGAACTGGGGCAAAATATATTTCTGTGGTTGTGTGGCATTCTAGTAAGCCTGTGGGAAAGAGGCCAGAATCTAGTGAGGTTCAGTATCGTTCCAAAAAGTCACTTAGGCACAACTGAGACCCATGAAATGTGAATTTCCCAGAATGGAAAGAAGCTCAGATGGTTTTGAAGTCCAACCTTCATGAAAGACACCATCAAAGGGAGAAAAGTCAGAAAGTGAATTATAGGGAGATGTAAGAGAGGGGGAATGATGGGAACTTTTAAAAATCTCCAGAGAAATAAAACTCGATTGAAGACATTGAGCATCTCCAGGTAAACCATTAGGGAAGATATTAATAACAGAAGAGAATATGGCTGCCAGATCAGATAGAAGAATCCAGAAATCTAAGAACAAATATTTCAAGAGAAAGGAAAATGAATCAACACTTGATGAGATAAGTGACCCTGTGGATTCTTAGGAAAGCAAGGGACCATAGTGACAAAATATTCATGATTTAGGGAAAAAATCAGAATGATAAAAAAGAATTTATGACCTGCACAGCAGAAATAATAGGCAAAGAAATAAAAGACAAAGCAGAAAAACGTGAATCTATGGTGATAAATCTCATAAAAAACAAAAAGAAAGAATAAATGGAAATGCAAATACACAGAAGTAAAGGATAATCCTGAGAAAGAAGATCCAAGAGAAGATACAAGAAGAAACTATGAGTTATCACAAACAGATTTTTGTGTTAACACCAGAGTAAAAAGAAGGGGAGCATGAGTATTGGGTGTCTCAATTAAATTTCAAGACATATTACCATTAGTGAGAGCTGGAATCAAGTTTTATATGTGACTTAAGCAAAGTTACAAAAGTATAACTTCTTTTAATTTTGATCCCTGTTGGTTATTGTCCACCAGTCACTTTGAGTCTCCATTTTTACACTTGCAGCTGCTTTAAATATAAAATAAATATATGTATGTCATGGGGGTAGAGTTTTTTGGTATTAAAATGTGTAAATTTATTAGAAAGCATTATCAAAAAGTAGTCTTCCTCGTATACCCTTATTGACTGCTTACTCTCTGTACCTGTAAGTCCAACAGCTATTATTGAAAACACAAAAATTGCTTCATATGTAAGTTCTACAGTAACTATGCTTCCTGACTCAGTAAATTGGTTTCTTATTTATAATATATAAAATATAAATATATAAAAAAGATATCAGTATTAGTGGGAATTTCATGCACTGACCACTTAGAAGGTTTACAACAATAAGATATCTACAAAATGGATAGCTTTAATGTTTCTTCATTTTTATTTTTTTAAAGAAAGAGTACATATAGAAATCACTCAGTAAATATTTATTAAATTTATTAAATTTTTTGCTATATGCCAATACTGTGACACACTAGGGATACAAAAAGTAAAAGTATAGTTTGTTTAATTGGTGTGAATTTTGACTCTAGTGGGATTATCATCTTCCTTGCCTGGTTGTTGGCAGCTGGATAATTCTCTAAATTAGATTTGTGATTTGAATATGATCTCTTTTGTGAAGTCATCTTCATATTAAAAAATCACTCTGTGAAACTTGGTCCCAGCCAGAATCTCAAACTATCCAAACATAACAGTTGACATTTATCCTGGACAAGGCTCTCCAAGTCTTCAGAAGAAAAGTGATGTGTAGACCCAGACTCCTGCACTACAACTGGCAGCAAAAGATGGGAAGGAGATCACAAAATTTACTACTGTCATTTGTACTTAACTGATTGAGGAGCATTTAGGTGTTTCAGGAACATCTGAAGGACAGTAAAGGGGACCAAACAAGAAGATAGGATACCCCCAAATCAGTCCTTCAGCCTCCACAATTCATAGTGGAAATATGTCCCCTTTCCTAGTCACACACTGCATTGATAATGCTGCAATGTAAGAATCTGCCTTATAGAAAATGTTCCATCTCTAATCTAAATGAATGGGCAATAATATCTTCTCCATCTTTTAAAGACCTTTGGTTTCATCAGTAATGATGTTCTTCTTAAATTTCCCCCAGCAGTTGATCTTTATGAAATGCTGTGTTTAAAGAGAAATAATCTAAAAATATTGATCAGAATTCTTGCATGAGTCTTTGTGAACATAGAAAGTTCTTTAGCATATAGACAGTCTGTCGAACTCATCCTCAGAATGAAATTAAGAATCTTTGCATCTATAGTAAAGTGGAAAAGTCAGAGTGCATGCAGGCAGAAGAGCTGACCTGGCACTTGTTTGGTGGAGGAAGTGGAGCCAGGGACACTAGAGGGCTTCTGTTCTGCAGAAGAATAGCTGCTGAAAAATGGAGGAAAGGAGACAGATGCAGTGAACTGCCAGGACACAAAAAGTTTTATACCACTGGAGTACTGGTTATTGCTGGAGTGGTATGGAGATGATGAGTCCAAGGGCTAAGTATAAAACTGTTAGAGAGGGAAGGGAAAAAAAAAAAAAAACATCTGCTGTAGCTGAGGCTAAAGCTAGATATGCAAAAGCTAGCCTATTATGTGGCCATTTGGGGGTATAAGAAGGAAAAAAAATGTGTTTCTGAGAGTTATGATGACATCTTCTAAATTTTTGTACCTCGGGCTAATTGAAATTAACAAGATGGATAAATATCTAATGTGTTATTTCTTTGGACCAGTGATAAACTGTGCACAATTAACACTTGAATATTATCATAATACAGCATACTGACATCTCACAACTTACAACTATTCTGATCACTGATGATGTCTAAGAATACATGGTTGGGATGACAGAATGTTAATTCTCTCCAAATGTCTTTACATGCTCAATAGCAGGTGCATCAGAAGATGCTTTAAAAACCAAAATTTCCCCTCAGCACAATGGGGAGTTTTATGAATAAGGACAATGAAATTAATTACCTTTAAAAATAATACTGTGGAATAAAGTGGGAAATTGATATGGTTTAAAGCAAAAAAAAAAAAAAGAAAAGAAAAGAAAGAAAAAAAGAAGACACTAGTACCCCTCAATAAAAAGGGAAGAAAAAAGGAAGGAAAGATGTATATAACTTTCTCACATATTTAGAGAGAATAGATATTTGTTCCATGAATGAAAATAAAATAAATTTTTGAAAAAAAGAAAAAAATTAACATAGAAACCTATTATTAAAAAACCCATACGTATTCTAAAAAGCAAGAGATAAAGGTAGAAAAATACATTTGAAAATATGCAAAAGTTTCCAGGTTGATAATGGAAAAGAATGCAAAGAGGGGAAATAATAATTTCTTCCATAACTATTTTCCTCCACCTGCTCCCAACCTTTCAGCACCATCTGGGTGGGAAGAAAATAGGATACCATCAGTATGCCTTTTTTAAATTAAAGCTTCTTATTTACAGAACACAAGTGATTTTTCTACATTGAACTTTGCAAAATTTTTTTTTGTTCCAAATTTTTCCCCTTCTTCTCCCCACCCCTTCCCCTAGATGACAGGTAGTCTAATATATGTTAAATATGTTAAAATATGTGACAAATCCAATATAAGTATACATATCTATACAGTTATCTTGCTGCATAAGAAAAATCAGATCTAGAAAGAGGAAAAAAACAATCTAAGAAGGAAAACAAAATGCAAACAAATATCAACAGAAATTTGGCCTTTATCAGAACCTCGGAATGTAAAAATGTTTTCCCAGTTTATTGCTTCCCTTCTAATCTTGTCTGCATTCGTTTTGTTTGTACAAAAACTTTTTAACTTGATATAGTCAAAATTATCTATTTTGTGATTAATGATGATCTCTAGTTCTTCTTTAGTCACAAATCCTTCCTCCTCCACAGATCTGAGAGGTAAACCATCCTACGTTCTTCTAATTTGTTTATGAAATTATTCTTTATGTCTAGATAATGAATCCATTTTGATCTTATCTTGGTACCTGGTGTTAAGTGTGGGTCAATGCCTAGTTTCTTCCACACTACTTTCCAATTTTCTCAGCAGTTTTTGTCAAATAGTGAGGTTTTTATCCCAAAAGCTGGGGTCTTTGGGTTTATCAAACACTAGATTACTATAGTCATTGACCTATTTTGTCCTGTGAACCTAACCTATTCCACTGATCAACTACTCTGTTTCTTAGCCAATACCAAATGGTTTTGATGACCACTGCTTTATAATATAGTTTTAAATCTGATATAGCTAGGCCACCCTCATTTGCTTTTTTTCATTAATTCCCTGGAAATTCTTGACCTTTTGTTTTTACAGATGAATTTTGTTATTTTTTTCTAGGTCAGTAACATAATTTTTTGGCAGTTTGATTGGTATAGCCCTAAATAAATACATTAGTTTAGATAGTATTTTCATCTTTAATATATTCACTTGACCTATCTAAGAGCACTTGATATTTTTCCAATTGTTTAGATCTGACTTTATTTGTGTTGAGAGTGTCTTATAGCTTTGCTCATATAGATGCTGACTTTCCTTAGGCAGAAATATCCCCCAATATTTTATACTATCGACAGTTATCTTGTATCTCTTGCTGTTGAATTTTATTAGTGATGTACAAAAATGCTGATAATTTATGGTAATTTATTCTGTATCCTGTAACTTTGCTAAAGTTGCGGATTAATTCTAATAGTTTTTTTAGTTAATTCTCTAGGATTCTCTAAGTATACCATCATATCATCTGCAAAGAGTGATAATTTGGTTTCCTCATGACCTACTCTAATTCCTTTAATCTTTTTCTTGTTTTATTGCCAAAGTTAGCATTTCCAATACAATATTGAATAGTAATGGTGATAGGGGGCAACTTTGTTTCACCCCTGATCTTAATGGGAATGGTTCCAATTTATCATTACATATGATGCTAGCTGATGGTTTTAAATGGATGCTACTGAATATTTTAAGGAAAAGTCCATTAATTCCTATACTCTCTAGTGTTTTTAATAGGAATAGATGTTGGATTTTATCAAATTCTTTTTCTGCATCTATTGAGATAATCGTATATTTTTTTGTTAATTTGGTTATTGGTATAGTCAATTATGCTAATAGTTTTCCTAATATTGAACCATCCCTGCATTCCTGGTATAAATCCTACTTGGTCATGGTATATTATTCTGGGAATGATTTTCTGTAATCTCTTTGCTAATATTTTATTTAAGATTTTTGCATCAATATTCATTAGGGAGATTGGTCTATAATTTTCTTTCTCTGTTTTTGTTCTACCTGGTTTAGGTATCAGTACCATGTCTGTGTCATAAAAGGAATTTGATAGGAGTCCTTCATTGCCTATTTTTTCAAATAGATTATATAATATTGGAATTAGTTGTTTTTAAATGTTTGGTAGAATTCACATGTAAATCCATCTGGTCCTGGGAATTTTTCTTAGGGAGTTGATTAATAACTTGTTCGATAACTTTTTCTAAAATGGAGCTATTTAAATAATTTATTTTCTCTTCTGATAACCTGAACAATCTATATTTTTGTATATATTCCTGCATTTCACTTAGGTTATCAAATTTATTGGCATAAAGTTGGGCAAAGTAATTCCTAATTATTGCTCTAATTTCCTCTTCATTGGTAGAAAGTTCTCCCTTTTCATTTTTGAGACTAATAATTTGATTTTCCTCTTTCCTTTTTCTAATCAAATTAACTAGAGGTTTATCTCTAAACTTTTAGCTTTATTTATTAATTCAATGTTTTTTTACTTTCAGTTTTATTAATCTCTCCTTTTATTTTAGGATTTCAAGTTTGGTATTTGATTGGGGATTTTTAATTTGTTCTTTTTCTAGCTTTTTTAGTTGCAAGCCCAATTCATTGATTTTTCTCTTCCTCTGTTTTAGCAAATCAGCATCTAGAGAAATAAAATTTTCCCTTATTACCACTTTGGCTGCATCCCATAAATTTTGGTATGTTGTCTCAATATTGTCATTCTCTTGGATAAAATTAGTAATTGTGTCTGTAATTTGCTGTTTCACCCATTCATTCTTTAGGATGAGATTATTTAGTTTCCAATTGCTTTTTGGTCTATTTTCTCCTGGCCTTATATTGTATGTGATTTTTATTGCATTGTGATCTTAAAAAATGCATTTACTATTTCTGCCTTCCTGCATTTGATTCTGAGGTTGTTGTGTCCTAACACATGGTCAATTTTTGTATAAATTCCATGAACAACTGAAAAAAAAGTAAACTCTTTTCTGTCTCCATTCAATTTCCTCCAAAGATCTGTCATACCTAAGTTTTCTAACATTTTGTTTACCTCCTTAACTTCTTTCTTATTTATTTTGTGGTTCAATTTATCTAGTTCTGAGAGAAGGAGATTGAGATCCCCTACTGTTATCGTTTTACTGTCTGTTTCTTCTTGTATCCCTCTGAATTTTTCCTCTAGGAATTTCCATGCTATGCTACTTGGTGCATATATGTTTGATATTGATATTGCTTCATTATCTATGGTGCCCTTTAGTAAGATATAGTTTTTTTCCTTGTCTCTTTTAATTAGATCTAGCTTTGCTTTTACTTGATCTGAGATCAGGATTGCTACCCCTGCTTTTTTTTTTTTTTTGGTTCACCTGAAGCATAATAAATTCTGCTCCAGCCCTTTACCTTCACTCTGTATCTATCATTATGCTTTAAATGTGTTTCTTGTAAACATCATATTGTTGGATTCTGGCTTTTAATCCAGTCTGCTATCCTCTTCTGCTTTATGGGAGAGTTCATTCCATTCACATTCACTGTTAAAATAGCTAATTCTGTATTTCCTGCCATCTTATTTACCCTAGGTTATGCTTTTCTCTTTCCTATCCCCTTTCCCTCCTCCCTAGTATTTTGCTTTTGATAACTACTTCCCTCAAACAATCCTTCCCCTTCAGAGCCTCACCCCCTTTTTACACCTTTCCCCTAATTCTTCTGTTTCCCCTTCTATTAGTCTTTCCCTTTCTTTCCCCCCTTTCCCTCCTATTTCCTTATAAAGCAGTACAAGTTTCTTTGTGATACCAAATCCAACTATTATTCTCTCAGAGCCAAATCTGATGAGATTAAGATTAACACAATGCTCATCCCCCTCCCTTCTTTCCCTCAATTATAACAGGTTTTCTTTGTCTCTACATGTGATATGATTTCCCCTTATTTTACCTCCTTTTTCTTCTTATTCTACTGTTATCCCTTTTCTACCTCTAATTTCTTTTTCATATTTTCATAATGATCATAATCATAATATCATAATAAAATAAACCCTCATTCTCTAAGTATATCCATAACACAAATATAGTTCTCAAGAGTTTTTTTTTTTTTAAACCTTTTTATGTTTCTTTTGAGTTCTGTGTTTGGAGATCACATTTTTTGTTCAGTTCTGGTCTTTTCATTAGGAAAAGGTAAAAATTTGCCTATATCATTGAATGTCCATCTTCTTTCCTGAAAGATAATGCTAATTTTAGCTGGATAGCTTATTCTAGGCTGTAATCCCACTTCCTTTGCTTTTCTGAATATCAGATTACAGGCCTTTCAATCCTTTAAAGTGGAAGCTGCTAGGTCCTTGGTGATCCTAATTGTGGCTCTTTGGTATTTAAATTGGTTCTTTATTGCTGCTTGCAATATTTTTTCCTTGGAATGATAGTTCTGAAATTTAGCCACAATATTCCTTGGGGATTTAATTTTGGAGTTTCTTTCAAGAAGTGATTGGTGGATTGTTTCAATAGCTATTTTGCTGATTCTAAAATGTCAGGGCAGTTTTCTTTCATGATTTCCTGGAAGATAGTGTCTAGATTCTTTTATTTTCATCATGGCTTTCAGGAAGCCCTATAATCCTTAGATTTTTCTCTCCTAGATCTATTTTCCAAGTCAGTTGTTTTTCCTAGGAGATATTTCATATTTTCTTCTATCTTTTCATTTTTTTTTGTTTTTGTTTGATTCTTGAAGTCTTGTTGAGTCATTCACTTCCATTTGTTTGATTCTGATTTTTAATGTCTTATTTTCTTCAGTTACTGTTTTTAGCTCCTTTTGCAATTGACCAATTACATTTTTTTCTTCATTGCATTCTTTTTCCATTTTTTCCATTTTTTGCAATGATCTCATTTCATTTCTTCATATTTCTTCTAACTCTCTTTTAAGATCCTTTATGCAATCTTCAAAGAAAGCCTTGTGACATGGGGTCCAGTTTATGTCTCTCTTTGGGGCTTTTTCTGTAGTTGCTTTACCTTTAGGGACCTCAGGATTTGAGGTCTGTTCTTCCCTCTCTCCATAAAAGCTGTCTATGGTGAGAGTTCTTTTTGTTTTTTTTATTCATTTTTTTAAAGGTATGAGGTCTGTTCAAGGCAAAGGAGGGACAGCTGCTTTAATTTGCCCTGGGGCAGTTCTGGCAGTTTTGCTGATTGAGTTATTTCAGGTGCTGGGCAGTTCTGCTGATTGAGTTATTTCAAGTTCTGCTGATGGATTGATAGCTTTAGGGTGCTGTGTAATGGCAGATAGGTCCAGTGCTCTTCAGGGGTTCAGTGGTTCACAATCTAACCTCCACAAAAGGCAGATCTTCCAAACCACCTGCTTACAATCAGGACCAATTGGCCCAAGAGGCCCACAGAAGACTCCCAGGTGTGTGAAAGCCACAACACTCCGACTCCTGCTCCATCTGCCTGCCCCTGTTTCCCTGTGCTGCAGTCTAGGTTCGGCAGACCACCCCCCTGCCCAATTAAAACAGACATGTTTTGAAGTTCTTCCAGAGTAGCTTCTTCTAGAAATGGGTTGTGCTCCAGATATTGTGTATTCTTTGACTTCAAAACCAGTCTAGAGGCTTCATCTGATGTTGGTTTGAGGAAAGGTTAGAGGAGGTTACTGAGACTCATGTCTGACCTCTGCCATCTTGGCTCCACCCCCAGAAGATATATCCATCAGTATGCTTTTATTCCCAGGATATGTGGATGTAGTCGAATTTTTGAGTTAGGAGGAATCTTGACAATTACCTAGTTCAATTCTTTTATTTTGCAATTATAGAAACAGATATACTAGCTATGTGATCAAAAATAAGTTCATTAGACTCTCAGTTTTCTGAGAATCAGGCAGCTTTCTAAAAAAAATAGGCTACAGATGAGTTACCAATCTACAAGAAGTTTTCACATGAGGATTTCATCAAAGAGATGGAAATGATACTTGACCAAATATTTAGTTGGCTTGCTAGGTAAAATAAAAAGAAAACTAGCTTTTTCTTGCATTTGTAGGAAAACCTTTAAAAGCAATGCCAATTATTATATTAATAGCCATAAACTCAAGTGGACACATTGCCAAGTCCAATAAGTACAAGTTGCCAAAGTATAGTGTGTGGCTATAGAATTCTAAAGCTGATGTAAATCAATAACTTTTCTTCTGTGATCTGGTTCTCAGCCAATGAATTTAAATGATGTTCTTTTGGGCAACATGGATGTCAGTGGATAGTGATTGGCCTGGCATTAGAATATGATGATACTTCAGGGCATCTGCAACCTAGGAGTTTGGGGATTGCTTTTTTAAACAAGATAGAGATAATAAAAATATGCTTCTGTATCATTTCAGCTAGGTTTTTATTTCTACTTTGTTGATGAGAGGCAATTCTGGATAACTTCTAATAGAAAGAAAAATACTACAACAAATCACATATTTTTTTTTTTTTGCTAAGGCAATTTGGGTTAAGTGACTTGCCCAGGGTCACATAGCTAGGAATGGTTAATTATCTGAGACCACATTTGAACGTAGCTGCCCCTCATGAATAAAATAATCTTAAGTTTTAAAGGTACTAAATAGAGATATCAGGTAGAAGATCTTTGAGCTGAATATATCTGACTTGCCAATTTGCTTTCTGGAACTGGTCAGATACAAAATAGGAAAAGAATGTTGTTAGAGTAGAAGTTCCTTGAAATCAAGAATTGTTTTGGTTTTGTCTTAATATCTTACATGAGGGAAAACATTACATATATACAAGTTCAGGAATAATAATTGAGTGGGAAAGGAAGGAGTCCATGGGCTTGTTAGGACCTACATAAATTTATGTGGAGAATCTAATAAAAATCAAGCATTTCCAAGCATTTCAAAATGCTTCACAAAGATTTATTGGAAAATACTATATGCCCGGAACTCTGTTAGCTACTAGGGATATAATAAAAATAATAGGAAAACCATCCCTATCTTCAAAGAGCTTATATTCCATTATGAAAAATTCAATATGGGATATATACAGAGCAAATACAAATTCATTGGGTGGGTGGGGAGATGATCACTAATAACTAAGGGAATCAAGAAAGTGCTCCTTTAGGAGAGGACTTCGGGTGTCCCCTGAGGTATGCTTTAAAAGAATCTAAGAATTCTACAAAGTATAGGTGAGAATTGCAAGCATTTCAAGTTCTTGGGAGAGCATGTAGAAGAAAGGGGTGTGTGAAATGAAATACTGTATATAGACAACAGCAACAACTAGGCCAGGTTAGCCCCACAAAAAAAAGCTCATGATGGGAAAGTAATATGAAATCAATCTAGAAAGATAAGTTAGAGCCAGACTGCAAAAAGGTTCTGACTGCCAGAGAGAAAAGGTGGTATTTTACTCTAGAGCTAAAATGAAGGCATTGAAGCTTATTCAGCATGGAAGTGATATAACCAGCCCTATGTTTGAATGATATTAATTTGTCATTGTGTGAAAGCTGGATTGGAGGGATAAGGCAGGAAGACTAAACAGAAGACTGTTATGATGGTTCAAGTGAAAGGTGATGAGGGCCTCAATCAACTAGAGATATTATTTGTGAGAATGGAGAAATGATACTGAGAAAGGATTGACAGATTTGTTAACTGATTGATTATGGCAGGAAAGGGGGGGAATGACAGTAAAGAGTTAAGTATGATTGATGTGTAAATCTAGGTGTCTGGAAGGACAGTGGTGCCCTTCATAGAATAGAAAATTTGGCAAAAGGGGGTAAACTGAGAGAATGAAGAAATGAGTTCTGTTCTTTATATGTTGACTTTGAGATATGTATGGGATATCCATTAAGTTATTGGTAATACAATGATTTTTGGAGAGAGGAGAGTTTAATATGTAGACCTGGAAATCATCTGCATAGGATGATAATGGAACTCACTGATATCATTTTGAGAGAATATAGAGGGATATGGTCAGATCATTTGTCACACATCCAATTTATTTTTAAATAAAGATTTTAATTTCTTTATTTTTTTTAAATCACTTCTCCCACAGTCCTGGAACATAACCTGTTGCAAAAAGATCAACAACTAATCAAAACAGAACAATACAAAACAAATATTGATATAGTAGGTACATCGGACAATATAGAATATTCTGCCCATGAAGGCCTGTACCTCTTTATCTCTCTGTCAAGAAGAGGCAACATGTTTTTTCCTGTTTGTTAAATGATTATAACACAATTAGCCAAACTATTTCTTGAAATGATTTGTAGTTGGATAGTTTTCAAACTGAAGCAGAATGACCACTTGTTAGGGGAAGTTATAAAAAATATGCTCAAATAGGTATGAATTGAAATAGCTGGCCTTTGAAATTGCTTCCAAATTTTCTATTCCTGATATCTATGAATCATTTTTGCTAGCCACATATATTTCCTAAACATATATACATATAGATATATACATATCTATATCTCTATATATCTATCTATATACATATATATATGGATATATATAGTTATACCATATTAATAGTGCAAAGGAAGGAAATATATAGAATAAGCCTTTAAAAGAGGTCTTTCCTGAAGAGATTAGTAAAGGTTAATTTCCTTAATATACAGACATTTTCCAAAGAAACAACATTGAAATAACCTTTCTGACTAGGAAGCATAAAACAACATATTTGCTTTATAACAGCAGAGTATACTGGAAAGAAAAATGGAAATGGACTTTTCAGAAACTCTGGATATTATTCCTGACTCAAAAAGCCATAACCCTAAGCATCTATTTTAACCTTTCTGAGTGTGACTGATCTTCAGTAGAATGTCAAGAAATTTGAGAAATTTTTCACTAACTTTTACAAAGTATCAGGGGATTGTGCTATTGAAAAAAAAATCTAGAAATAAGAACTAATAATTGAATATAGGAGATAGGATATTCACACAAAGCTAACTAAAACATGATACATGTGCAGAAATGCAGTGATTAGGAACAAACTTGGAAATTTCTGGATCTGAATGTGTTGAAATTGATATACAGAGCAATTGAGGAATAGAAGTAATCTCACACAGATCCAACTTTCTGGTAGAGAGAAAAGGGTTAGTATTCTTTAGGAAACTTCAGAACAGGGGTTTTTAACCTGGGTTCCAAGTAGCTAGGGAGCACAATGGAAAGAGAGCTGGAATTGGAATCAGGAGGATTTGAACTCAAATCTAGCTTTTGACATTTACTGGCTGTGTGATTTTGAGAAAGTCACTTAAGTTCTGTTTGCCCTAGTTTCTTCAAATGTTAAATGGGAATAAAAATATCACTGATCTTCCAGGGTTGTTGTGAAGATCAAATGAAATCAGATTTGTAATGTTTTAATGTTGCACAGTGCCTGGTACGTAGTAAGCACCATATAAATGTTAGCATTATAGAGGAGAAGGAGTAGAAGAAGGAAAGAAAGACAGAGAAAGAGAGAAATAATGAAAGGGATAAAGAAAAAAAGAAATGAAAGGGAAGGAAAGAAAGAAGGAAGATTTATTTCAGAGGTTCCAATTTCCTTGGATAAGAAAATTATTATATCATCATTTTCACTAACCTCACTGAAATTTTGTATTTCCTTTAATTATTAAAAAAAATTATTCTCAGAAGAGGTCCACAGACTTCACCAGATAGCTAAAAGGGTTCATGAGACACAACCCTGTTTTAGAGTTAGAATGTACAGGAGAATGCATGTAGCAAATGACTACTGAATGATCTGTCTTGACCTGAATCCCATAAAAGCTTTGATATCTCCAAGCTATGCAAGGGTCTGGCAAAAGTCCCAGTTTATGAAAGCTTAAGGAGATGCTTTAAGTTACTATTTAAGAGATTGCTTAAAGGAAGGAAAACAGATTGAACAACCTCTTCAAGATTCTTTCTAATATTGTGGATTTTTAAAATCTTTATCTTCTTCCCTGTTTGAGATTATTTAAAAATAATCTTAACTTCATTCAGCATCATTTCAAAGATTATGATTGCAACTCTACCTCTGAGACAAATGAAGCAAGAAGTGAAAAATTAAATAGAAAGATGGAAAATTGGGGATAGAACTAGGAATGTCCAGCATTGGAAAGCCTGCCACTTCATTGGATCAGAGGGATTGTCACAGTAAAATGGTGGCCCTTACAGAAGTTAGAAAGTTTCTAATAGTATAGAGTGCTTTTTGTGTTTCCTCTACAAAGAGTGTTACTCTATTTCTATTAATAATGTACCCCTCTCCAATCTTCACACATGATTTTCCTGGTGAAATTCCAATTATTCTCGGAGGTTAAGGACTGTCTTTGTATCCTCAGTATCTAGCACAGCGTCTTAATAAATGCTTGTTTAAATGAATTGAATTGATTCAAATTGCATAGAAATGCGGTCTCTTTCAGCCAGCCTCTCCAAATCATAAGTCCCTCTTTTGAATCTTTACACTTTTTTGTACCTTTTGAATGGGGTTTATCAAATAGAAGCTTGTTATATAGTTAATGTTATATAGGTCTCAATATATCTCTTACATTTTAAGCTTTCTGAGCACAGGGCATATGTGACCTTATCTCCCATAATACCCTGAAGAGCTTGTACACAGGTATTCAATAAATCTATTGAGCTTTTTTGATTGTTCTGCATGAATAAACTCAGTGGGCAATCTGATTTTTTTCCTGTAGGCATATTTAGAATTTTGCATTTATATGACCAGAGTTTAAAATTACAAATATTGACTTCTTACTCCTCAGAAAAGTAAAAAAGAAAACAATAACCAAATCAAAACAAAACAACCCAAAGTAAAAAAAAATTGAGGAACAGGGAGGAAGAGTTTGTCTTAAATGATTAATCCCTTACTTAATAATAAGAAAAAAAGAAATTCAAATCCTCCTCACCACATACATTTTTGTTGTTGCTGTTTAGTTTTACAAATCTTTGGAAGATAGAAAATAAAAATAAAATAAGTGATGACTAAAGTCTAAACAGTAGTTAATGGTAATAATAGTCCAGTTAAAATTTTGGTAAGAAGAAACCCCAGGTTTTCATTAATGAAGCTTAAAGTGTCAGCCACACACTGGAAGTGTCAATGATTGCTAGTCCCTAATGGTGTTAATTTCATGATAATAGTGTTGCATATTTCTACTTACTATTTCCTCAAGTTTGGACATCTATATTTGTAAGCACACAATAGTATACAATAAAAGGAAATTCCACACAGATGAAAGGCCAAGTACTAAATTCCATTCATGAACTTGACTCTGCATAGTGCCATTACAGCTTCCGTGGATTTAACCAAAAAGATTTCTTTAATTATTTGCTTTTTATATCTGAAAAGAAAGCTCCTCAGGGATGATTTTAATGACTTTTACAATGACAGGTTTTTGCTTGATCCTTTACAACCATAACATTTCCTCATTAGTTCTGTCTTTACATGCATCACAAGCAGGCTTTTGGAAGAAATAGTTTCTCAAGTTTAAGGCTACCTCTTTACTATGAGATTAAATCTGCATATCTACTTGAGTAGCTATTAGAGCTATGGCTATGCCAGAGTCCATGGTATTTGGAGAATACAGACAACTTCCAAATAGCTGTTATTTTTACTTGTTTTGTCCAGTCCATTTGATAATATTGGATCAAATGGAGAAAAATTCAATCTACCCTTTAGGCACATATCTTTCTTTGTGGAGTTAATGGAGATTTATTCTTTATTTGTGTCACTGGTGTAATAAAAGTCTAATAGTGCCTTGCACAAAACAGATATTTAGTAAATATTTTTGAATATCAAAAGTACCTGAAGCATAGTTTCACAAAGTTTGCACATTTTAGTTAATACTTTAGTTGGGCATTATTGTGGGTAATTATTCAATTAGCTGATTCTTTTGTCTTAGGGGAAAAGAGATTCATTTTCTACTGTCTTTCAGTCTTGAATTAGAGCAATAACTAAGGCAGAACAATCAAGACTTTGCCACAGGCTACTGAATTTAGAAACCACCAATACCATTTGGATTTCCTTAGCTTAGCTCCTAGTTTGCCGGAAAAAAAGATTGAAAATATAGGGGAAATGGTTCAGATAAGAAGGTATTCTCTATATATCTATGTACTAGTGTCCCAAAGTCTATCCCTATCTGTCTCCCCTTTCCTTCCTTTCCTCTCTCCCTCTTTCTTTCCCTCCCTCATCTCTTTCTGTCTCTGTGTCTCTCTCCTCCTTCTCTCTATTCCTTTCTCCCTCTCTCCCTTTATCTCTTCCCATTTACTGTTCATCTAAGGACAATTCCCCTCTCCCAATAATCACACTTAAGTTTCTTCTCATATTATGTGTTGCTATATTGCAAAAAAGAATGCATAAAGTAACTCTATATTTTGTCACTGACGTCTTCTGGTCCCTGCTGCTTTCTCAGCTAAATTTCTTTTTCACTTCTAAATGTCCTTCCCAATTACTTTTATCTCAGTCTTTTACTTCACGTACCTTCATCAGTCAAGATATCATGATTCAGAGAAGTTATCTAGGAGAATATGTCGAAGTGATTTTGCCATGATACTTCTAATCTTTCAAACCCTTTCTTGAGTCATATGCTTAATTCATAACCATAGTGAAATATGATGACATTGCAGAAAATATAGAATAACACCACACCAAGTAAATGGTCAGAAAATGAAACCGAGGGAAAAGTCAATGAAATGAGGTTACTCAAATAAGATTGCTCATGGGAAAAGAGAAAACAGACAGGTGATAATGATCACCTTTAAGTATTTTACACGCAGAATGGTACCCAGATTTCTTTTCAACTAGGTTGAAAATAGAATCAATGGTGACCTCTTTTCTGAGATTTTTTTTAAAAAAAGCTAGTTTCTTGTCTGCATCGTTTGCTTTAGCTGTCTAACTATTAGCTGGTAAAAGGGTAGAGAAGATGTTCTTTTAAGTTCCTTTTTTGCCATTTCAAAGAACTATGGCTGGAAAACATAAATACTGATCTAAAAGATCGCCTGTCTAAACAAGCTCAAGACTGAAAGAAATTTACTTACAGTAAAAAGTCATGCATATGATATATAAATATATGTCTGCTATTTCATCAAGTAGATCCATTTTTTGCAATGGAAGAAAGTGAAGGCAGAAAACTTCCTACAAATTGCATTGCTCCAGTTTTTCCACAGCTGATAAGCTCTTTGATCATGGGATTTTCTCTGAGGGCATGTCTCTGTATGTGTGTGTGTGTGTGTGTGTGTGTAAATTATGGAGGCATATGCCTGTGCATGTGTACACACATATTTCACTAGCATTTTAACAAAAATGTATACTTTAATAAATTTAGCATCCCTTTACTATATGCCTATTATAAATAGTGTATTATGTTAAAAAAAAATAGGTGGATAATACCTATCGTTAAGCAGTAAGCAATCTATTAAGAGATATACATACATATATGTATATGTATAGATATGTGATCTCACATGGGGTTACACCCTTTAATTGTTTGACTCACAACTTACTCAGGTCTTTTCAATCTGTATGACTCTTGTCCATTTCCTCCAAAACGTTTTTTATAAGAAGTCTATCCAACATACTGAGGTCCCTCCTCTAGATATGTCATAAATTGTAGACAGCAATTGAGTATACAGGCTATCTATTTATAATCAGAGAGAGAACTATGAAATTTCAAGGCCTTGGATCATCAAATCTGAATAATGAAGTCAAGCCTGATGGCATTATGAAACAAAGTTTAAAAAGAGAGTTTAAGAGCCAAAATAGTTAAGGAGCTCAGATCCTTAACATGAATATTGAAATAATTAAAAATGATGCCAATAGGGAAAAGAAGAGGAATGTTTTGAGCATTGGTAGAAGAAGGGTTAACTACAAATAAAAGTGAAGGGCAGGGAATATTCTCTTTTATTTTCCCAGCCCAGTGATTCTGGAGGAATGGGAGAGGTATCAGTTTCCCATGGAGATGGCTTAAAAGGAAAATCTTAATTTAACTAGAAAACTTTGTTCTAATAATGAACACTCAGAGAACATCTCCTTGGAATAAATTAAGGCATATAGGGGAAAGGGAGGGAATAGCTATATCTAAATATTAAAACTTATTGTGGAGAGAGGCAAAAGTAAATGTGTCAGGTATTAGGATCTTGGATAGTTCATATGCCCATCATGTGTTACAGGAGTTGACTTATAAATACTCATAGTATAGGTTTTGGGCTGAAGGGAATTCAAAGGTTATTAAATCTAACTACTTCCTTTTATATTTAAAGAAATTGAAGCTGACAAAGATCAAGAGATTTGGCCAGTATCACACAGCTATTAAGTGTCTGAGACAGGATTTGACCCAGTTCTTATTTAAATCCAAATTCTGTGCTCTATACACTATATTATGCTGCCTTTGATCTCTAAATTTCTCTTCTGATTCTAAATTTAATGATTTGTTGTTGATATTATTATCATTCCTAGTAAAAAGTAAGAGATAATTATTTTTTTAATTCAGTTTATTTTATCCTTTGGCACCAAAGGGAGGAAAATTACAGTGGGGAAAGATAAAGTGATCTCCATTTGTTTCTGTTTGTAGTTGTTTATTCACTCATTACTTCCAAGGAGAGGCAAGGCCATGCAGTAGATAAAGAGCAAGACTTGCAGTCATGAAAACTTGAGTTTAAGTCCTGTCCCTGGCACATACTGGTTGTGTAATTCAAGAAAAGGCATTTAACTTTTCAGTGATCAGATAGCTCTCTCAAACTATAAACTTCAGAATCATTGCAGACACTCATAAGGTGTTCCTTTTATTGATGAAATAATAGATCCAGAAAAAAAGCAAATTTTATTTTATATTATTTTATTTTTGTTGAGGTAATTGGAGTTACATGACTTGCCCAGGGTCACACAGCTAGGAAGTGTTAAATGTCTGAGACCAGATTTGAACTCAGGTCTTCCTGACTTCAGGGCTGGTGCTCTATCCACTGTGCCACCTACCTGCCCCTCAAAAGCAAATTTTAAAAAATGACTTTCAACATATATAGATTTTTTTTGTTGCCAAATTTGCCACACTGTAGTTAAATACAAACATTACATGTAATAAACTCCTTTTTTCTATGAAGAAGTGAGGCATTTTGTAGTTATGAAACTATCAGGAGTCCATGAAAATCTGAAAAGCTTTCCACTGTCTCCCCAACCACCATTTCAATCAACTCTGAAGAGTTTCTGGCATATGCTACAAATACTTTTACTTCATTTCAAACCTGGCTCAGCTTCTAATAGCTTAATTAGGGCCCAGAAAAAGCATTAGAAGTGAATAATCACACAAAACAGTAATGGGAACATCTATAGCTCTTTTTAAAAATCATGCAACCAATTTATCATTTCTCATATCTCTTTCATTTATACTGCCAAGGTGGACACAAAAGACAAATGTGGGAAGACACAAGGAGTAATCTGATTTGAATAACATTTCCTAATTTTGAATTTAGAATCTAATACTCCATTGCTGAAAGAAGCTAGGATTTAATGCTGCAATCTGTAACTTAATAGCAGGGACAACCTTGAGCAATCCCTTTTAATTTTCTAAGCCTCAGTTTCCTCATCATGGATTAAATGACCTCTAATTTCTCTTTTTATTAAATCTATGATCTTGTGTTTCTATAAGAAGACAGCTTTTCACAATAATATGATTGTGCTGAAAAACAACTCTGGGGACTATGTGGAAACTAGAAGCAGGACATAGGCAAGTCAACTAATTGTAGTTGTTGCTTAGTTGTTTAGCCCTACTCTTTGTGAGTCCATTTGGGCTTTTCTTGGTCAAGATACTGTAGTCATTTGCCATTTCCTTCTTCAGCTCATTTTACAGATGAATAAACTAAGTTAACTAGAATAGTCACTAAACTCAACTCAGTTTTCAAAAAATTCATTGTGTCTTCTATGGGAAGAACCTAATGTGAGGGACTGGGATAACAGGAAGTACTACTTGATATTTGCATAACAGTCATGTAGAAGAGATATTTAAATTTTGTTTGATTATAATTCAGGAGGGAAGGACTAGGAAGAACAAGTGAACATTTCACAGAGCAGATTTTAATTCAAAATAAAGAAAAACTTTTTAGCAATTGTCTAAATGTTCCAAACTACTGTTCAAAAGTAGAATAGCTTCCTCAAAAAATAACAAGTTCTCCGGCACTGAATATCTTCATATAGATGCAAAAAACTCAAAACTACTTTCCCGGGATGTGGTAAAGTAGACTGCTACAATTTGTATTTAATCACCTTTTTCAGTCACTTCAAATCTAATGGCTTCTTTCTATGGGCAAGGCTCTCTGCTAGACACTGAAGACACTTTGATAAACATGACTTTTTGCCCTTGAATTTTCTTGTAGTTAGTTGAAAGCATTGAAAGAATGAATTTGTCCTGGTATCTTACTCATTTGATTTTTCAATGAACATATATCCCTGACTCTACTGAACTCTTAAGATAATTTCAGTGCCACACAAAGTCATCATTACCAAACTGATCCTATCATAGGACATCAATTAAGAAGAAACATTGGCTTTCCACCATCTTTATTCTCCCCCTTTGGAGAAGAGTACAAATTGACTACCAATGCTAATTCTAAACACCACAGTAAAAGGAACTTAGTGAGCCAGAAAATTAAAACATGATATCATGACGAATAGTTTAAGGTAATCAGTTTATTGCTGGGTGTGAAGATCTCTAGACTATAATTTTTTGTTACTTCCCAAGAATTGCTATGTTTTATTCCTAAATTTACTAAATTTACTTCTCAACCTATATCTTCTGTTTCTATTTTCTTCCATTAAGTGTATCTGCAACATTTTTGTATCAGCTTTTATATGCTGACAGTGTGCAAACAAAACTTGCATCTAATCCCCATCCTACTCTGCTAGTAAAACATATTGCATTCTATGGACACTTCTGCCGTATATTCAGGTTTAGACTGAAATGTGGATGAGTATGCCACAAATTGTCCTGAAGATCCATCAAAACATTAAGAATTATAAGGGAAGTTTGTAGACTATAGAAACTCTACTAAAAAAAACATATATTCCTCAAACTTAAAGTCAAAGTATAGTCTACTGACCAGATATTAGGAAAGAAATAGATCACTTTAAAAGTAAGTAGGAATAATATTCATTTAACCTCATTCCCTTTATTTATTCAACTGAGAATAAAATGATATGAAATTAACAAACATTTATCAAGTGCTTATTAAGTATAAGGTACTGTACTGAATGCATAGATCAATGATTTTAAGAAAATAAAGAAAAGGACAGAGGCAGATTGTTATAGTACATGAAGAGTTAGAAATGGAGTCAGAAAAATCTCATTTCAAAATCCCTCACAAGCTGGTTATGGAACCACCATGTTCCAAGAACATGCCTTATTACCTAACAGTTCTCTACATCCTCCTACCAAACTACATTATTGCTATTGTCCAATTCTACTCCTTATTTTCCTATCATCACACCATCCTTATTATTTCATTGTACTTACCATATACTGCCTACAACTTGTAACATTTTGTGCAGTTCAAATATCACAAAAAATGGAACCCAAGTAAAAATTGTTGAATAACAATTATTTGCTTTATCTAAGAAGTAAATATTATTGAGGTACTCATATTTACTTCTTAGATAAAGTGAATAATTGTTATTCAACAATTTTTACTTGGGCCCTACTCTTTGTGATCCCAGTTGAGATTTTCTTGACAGAGACAGTGAAGTGGTTTGTCATTTCCCACTCCAGCTTATTTTACACATGAGGAAACTGAGGCAAACAAAACTAGCTAAACACAGCTACTAAGTATCTGAGGCCAGATTTGAACTAAGGAACATGAGTTTTCCTGACACCAGGTCTTGCAGATGCTAATTTGCACTCTTAAAAGGTCTTTCCTCACCCAGATGTTCCTGTACCAGTGAAATTAGCCAATCAAAAAGTATATCAAAAAAGGGATACAAAGAAAAGCAAAATCATTATCCCAGACATCAAGAAACCCGTATTCTAATTATAATCCTCTGGACTACATACAAAAAAAAATGTACAAGAAGATACAAATAGTGAACTATTTGTATCTTCTTGTACATTTTTTTTTTGTATGTAGTCCAGAGGATTATAATTAGAATTAATTTGCTTAAAGCAAATGCACTAGTGCGTTTCATAACAAGGGGTTATGAAGTGTCAGGAGGGAAATTGAATAGAAAAGTCTCTTTCAGAGGGTGAGATTTGAGTCAATTCTTGAAAGAAATAAGGGAAATTAGGAAGATCCCCAATTCTTGCCCCAAAAGAACATACAATTTCTCCACCAAAAGAACATACAATTTCTCCACCTTGAGATTGGCAATACCATTCCAAACATTTTATTATCTCTTTTAAAAATATCTATTTGTATAAGATATGAATGGGAAATTAGAGAATTAAAAAAATCTATTGAAACTGTCAACTGAAGATCTATGGGTAGATAACAAAAACTACTTTGTAATTGTTTTATATTTTCATATTATAATTGGTAGCATGGTAGATAGAGAAAGAAAACTGAGTTCAAGTTCTGACTCTGACATATATTGGTTAGGAGACCATTTATATATCTCTTAATCTCATGGTACCCTGAGCAACTCTTTAAAATTATATATTATAGACAAATTGCCAATCTTCATTGATGGTGGGAGGATTTTACAGAAAGAATTCCTTACACTGATTGAATCAAAGATCTAAAACCATAAGTATTTTATTTTCTTCATTATAGTTAGTATTTGCGGAGAATCCAATGAAAATTGGAAGGGATCAAGACGGGTAAATTACCCATTCCACATGGATTTCTATCCAGGTTCTCTGATGCCAATGCCATTATTCTGCAATGACAATATCATGTTATATTGCCCTTGGGATGGTACCCAATTTGCATTATATGTTTATGTATATCACATTCCTCTTGTTAGATTAGAAACTGTAGGAAGTTAGGAGAAACAATTTCATAGCACTGTAAATACCTAGCAAAGTGATCTGCATATTATAGGCATTAGAAAATGGTGTTTGATTGAATGAAATTTTTTTGAGTAGTCAGGAAACTTGAGGGAAAAATTTACTCTCTTCTTCTTCCTTTTAGTGCATGAAGTAACAGATTATCACTATTAATTGAATGAATTAAAATCATTGACCCTAACTAGCTCTTTTATTTTCAATGATCTATAGCAATCATTTAAATAGTAAGCATATAAAGTCTTCTAAGCTAATCTCAAACTTCCTTTTTCTAAGAACCCCAGACAATGTTATTATATGTGTCATTAGAGCAAAAGTTCTTAACCTGGGGTCCACAAACTTTTTTTTACAGATTGATAACTGCATTTAAATATAATAATTTCCATTTTGGGGCTTATATATCTCATTTTATGCATTTAAACACCTTATTCTGAAAAGAAAACCATGGGCTTTACAAACTATTAATCAGGTCCATGACACAAGATGTTAAGAACACCTGCATTAGAGTATCCAGTTATGAAATTTAAAAAAAAGGAGAATAGTCCCATTGAATCAGAAATACATGGATTTGTTTATCTTTTGATAATAAAAAAAAAATGAAAATTACTTGGCAAAGTGCATTCAGGGCATTTTTTTAAAAATCCAGTTTCAAAAAAAGTAATTTTAGTTACTTGATATAATGTAGTAAGACTGTTCTAACAGTGACAAAAACCCTTCCTGGGGCTAAGAGGCAGAAATAAGCTGCAATGTTAAAAGTGACTTGAGAATCAAAAAGCATTTTGTATGTCTCATATGTTTCCTGCATTGTACTAGGCACTAACAGGCAGAGTGGTAGGAAACAAGACGAATCATGGGAAGGAAGATGTACAGAAGTATTAAGCATGTAAGCTTGTCATCTACTTGGGGAAACACAAATAATGCAGGACACACCAGAGAATAGCACCAAGCATTATTCAGTAGAGTGTTCAAATCATATGATTACTGTTGACTCCAGAATTTCCCCAAGGGAAGAGATCAATGTCTCTTTAAATTGAAGTACTCCACAAACCAGTTCTATCAAAAAATCACAACATTTTAGAGTTGAAACTGACCTGAGAAGTTATCTAGTCCAATGTCTTCATTTCACAAGTGATAAAACTGAAACCCAAAAAGATCAAATGACTTCCCTGGTGAGGCACAGTGAATTAGTAGCTAAAGCAGGACTAGAAGGCCAGATCTCCTGATTCCCAAGGACTGACCTTTTTCACCTTGGGCACAAATTATAATGCATAGATATTGATTACAAAGAAAAAACCCTTCAAATGGTTTCTAGGTCTCATGGCAGGTTGTACACAATAAATGTTTTCATGTGCAATTATCTTTTGTATTACACATGTTGTGGAAATACTTATTTTATTCCATAAATTAAAAATAAAGTACACATTTTAAAATAAAGATGTATTCATTTTCCTCAGTACAAATGAAAATTTAGCTTAAGTATATTAATTATATTTCTTCATATACTCCAATTTACCAATTGGTTATTTTTCAGAAATTTATAGTTTGAGAGATAACATGGCATAATAAATTTTTAAAAATCAGTTTTGAAGTCAGAGAGACCTAGTTTTTTCTAATCTTCTTATACTTCATACTCCTCTATGTACTATGGGATTCAGTGGCTTCTTGGTATTCCTTGAACATGACACTCCACCTCTTGACTCCAAGTATTTTCACAGGCTACCTCCCAAAACTAGAATGCTTTCTTGCCCCAACTCTACCCTTTAACTTTAGTTTTCTTCAAGACTCATATAAAGTCTCACCTTTGGGGGCAGCTAGGTGGCATAGGATTTCAGCCAGCCCTGAAATCAGGATGACCTCAGTTCAAATCTGGCCTCAGACACTTAACACTTGCTAACTGTGTGACCCTGAGCAAGTCATTTAACACCAATTGCCTCAGCAAAATAAAATAAAATAAAATAAAAATTTAAGTCACCTTCTGCAAGAAGATTTTTCTGGTACTCCATTCAGTGCTGGACTATCTCCAATTTATTCTGTAAATATCTTATTTTACTTAATTGTTTGCCTTCCCCATTAGACTGTGAATCCTCTGGGGTGTGGATTTTGTATCCCTAACAATTAGCACAGTTCCTGGCATATAGTAGGCATTTAATACTAGTTGACTGACTGGATTCAAGGCTTATGTATGCTAGATACTGGGCAAGTCATTCAATTTCTCAGTGTTCCAGAAAGTTCTCATGTAAAGTCAAAGAGAAAGGACCAATCTGTACTGGTAGAAGAAATTTCATTGGTAATTCCCTATATCAATTAAATCACAGGCCCAGTTCCATTTCATCCACCCCCTCAGAACTTTTAAATACCTGCCCTCTATAGACAAAAGCATATATATATATATATGTATATATACATATATATATGTGTGTGTGTGTGTGTGTGTGTGTGTGTGTGTGTGTGTATAAAGGCATTTTCCCCAGTTACTTCTTTTAGTACACAGTCACTCTCCCTGTTCATAGGTGTTCTTGTGGAGCATAGGGAAGGTTACACTTCTGAGTAGCAATGTAATATCCTACCAGGAATCCATGATAAAAGGCCCTTCTTTTTGTCTGCCAACTTTAGAACTTGTTGACTGGTCTCTGATTGCTTCCTGTCAGGCCTAGAAATTCTTTGCATTCATTGCTAAGGTAGAAAAGTAGCAATCTGGAACAGTTAAGGCCCATTCTTCTCTCTGACCTTGATTTGCAAGTTTGACAGTCTGAGCTCTAGACAAGATGAAGAATGACCGTTTTCTCACCAGTCTGCAGGTCATGAGCTCAGGGCCTTGTAGGCCAGCATGTTCATGGGATGAGGCTATCTTCAATTTTGTGTCTTCTTCACTTATAAGATCTCCTAAGACAGCTGGTGTCTTCCCTCTTCCTGGGAACCTAAGCAAGATCAGCAACTAAATCGATCACAAAAGCAGACACAGACCAGCCAAGAGGGAAGGATTCCCTCTGCCAGAGAGAAACCATAAGAAGAAAGAGCCAGGGGGCAGCTAGGTGGTACAGTGGATAGAGTACCAGCCCTGAAGTCAGGAAGACTTGAGTTCAAATTTGATCTCAGACAATTAACGCATCCTAGCTGTGTGACCCTCGGTAATTCACTTAATCCCAATTGCCTCAGCAAAAAAGAAAAGAAGAAGAATAAGAAGAAAGAGCCATCTTTACCTTTATCAGGCTTCTCAGTAGAGGTGAAAGGTAAAGGAGCTAATGAGCAATTCTGTTGCACATCTTGAATATTGCATATTTTAGTCTCTAAAAGATTTTGATTATTCTACAATTCTTTGCTGTCTGGCATTCCTCTTCCTATAAGAGAATAAGAATAAAAATAACTAGGCAACAGCTGATTCATTTTTTATTCTCTGGTACTTAAAAAAAAACATTTTCTTTTTCCTTCCTCACTCTTGCCCCATTTTTATCAATAAGTTAGACTAGAGCCAACAACAGAATTATTCCTGAGGAATCTAGAACATGGGTTAGAATTGGAACCCTGAAAATCTAATTCCTCTCTACAAAGAAGATAAATGACACCAGAGCAATGAACAAAGAAGAAGACAAAGCAAAAAGATAGATTAAGAAAAGTGATAGATAAACATTGCTAGCCTCCATTTTTAGCCCAGTTATAGGTGGCTAGTTATTTTGCTGGATGACCAGTAAGTATTTGTTACAAGTCATGCACCGTGTTAAGCACTTTACAAATGTTATCTCATTTGATTTCTCACAACAACCCTGGAAGAATAATTCTATTACTACCCCCATTTTATTACTGAAGAAAGTGAGATAAACAGAAATTAAATAACCTTCCCAGAATCACACAGCTAGTCAATGTCTGAGGCTGGATTTGAACCTAGGGTCTTCCTGACTTCTGGCCCAACTATTCTATCAGTTGCCTCAAAGTTAGGAAAAACACTTCTACTTTATGAATCCTTCCATGGGTTAGAAGATTTAGATTTAATAGAAAGTTACTTTAAAATAGCATAATCCAGTGATTCTCTTTTTTTTGTTTGTTTTCAGTTCCTTCTACAATCTTGAAATTCACTAAGGGCCAAACTTGTTAAAAGTTAGTTAACTTTTTAGCCATTCTAGGGAGCAATTTGGAACTATGCTCAAAAAGTTATCAAACTGTGTATACCCTTTGATCCAGCAGTGTTTCTACTGGGATTATATTCCAAAAAGATCTTAAAGGAGGGAAAGGAACCCATGTGCAAAAATGTTTGCAGCAGCTCTTTTTGTAATGTCCAGAAACTGGAAACTGAATAGATGCCCATCAGTTGGAGAACAGCTGAATAAGTTATGGTATATGAATATTATGGAATATTATTGTTCTGTAAGAAACGACCAGAAGGATGATTTCAGAGAGGCCTGGAGAGACTTACATGAACTGATGCTGTGAAATGAGCAGAACCAGGAGATTGTTATACCCGGCAACCACAAGACTATATGACTGATGGATGTGGCTCTCTCCAACAATGAGATGATTCAAACCAGTTCCAATTGTTCAGCGATGAAGAAAACCATCTACACCCCGAGAGAGGACTGTGGAAACTAACTGAGTGTGGACTACAACATAGCATTTTCACTTTTTCTGTTGTTGTTTGCTTGCATTTTGTTTTCTTTTTCAGTTTTTTTTCTTCCTTCTTAATCTGGTTTTTCTTGTGAAGCAAGATAACTATAAATATGCATACATATATTGGATTAAGCATATATTTAACATATTTAACATGTATTGAACTACCTACCATTTAGGGGAAGGAGTAGGGGGGAAGGAGAGGATAATTTGGAACAGAAAGCTTTGCAAGAGTTAATGTTGAAAAATTACCCATGCATATGTTTTGTAAATAAAAAGCTTTAATTAATTAAAATATCATTAAAATATTTTAATAAATGTATTACAATGTAATTGCAAAAAAGTTAGTTAGCAACTTGTCAAAAGAAACTTAGTCTTGGGATGTGAGAGACCTAAGGACCAGTTATGACTCTGTCACCACTTTATTGCATCACCCAGGAGAGCCCTTTGAACTTTCTAGGCATCTATTTCATTTCCTGTACTGGGTTATCTATGACAAAGGTATAAAAACACAGGCCAAGCCAATGTATCCTGAACCAGCTTAAAATTTAATTGGCAAATATTAATAAAATAAACCGAATTGCAGTGGAAGATGGAGAATGTTAATGTTTTTTTAAGCTAAAAAGCTGCTCTCAGGAATCCTTCTTTAAGGTTTAATGGCCCTGTATCTATTTGAGTGTGATTCTACTGGTCTACAGGATCCATTCAAAGTCTCAAGTTCAATGATCCTCTCATGGAGCTAGTTGATAGGTTGATTCAATTTTTTTTTCCTTTTTCGGAGCTCTGCAGTCAATTATAATTGACTGTATCATGGACAATTTTACCACTACTTCATATATTATGTGGTATTGTTCTCATTATGCTTTTTTCCCCAGTTAAATTATGCATTTCCAGATATTACAGTCTCCTCTGCCTCCTTTACCCCAATCCTCCCTGATGAAAATACCTATAGTAGATGCTCAAAAAATTATAGATTTTGGTTGCCAAATAACCACATATCATAGCCTATAAACTGTATCCTTTGTCTATGCTAATGGTTCTCCAAATGTGATCCTTGAGACCCCTTCAGGGAGTCCAGAATGTTAAAACTATTTTCATAATAATATGAAGACATTAATTTCTTATATTTCAAGTATAGATATAAACCACATAAACATAAGCCTTTTGAGATCCTTACTAAATTTCAAGAATGTAAAAAAGTTCCGAGACCAAAAAGTTTGAGAATGATGTTATCTATACTATTTGCAAGTCATTTTCTAGTAAATCTAAATCCTATAAACCCATGGAAATATTCATAAGGTGGGATTGTCCTTCATAATTCACATTTTTAGTTATCACTTTCATTAAAAAGAAAAAAGAAATGAATTCATTTTTGGAAGCAATTATGGAATATTAGAAGCAGGTAGAGACTAGAGATATTATTTAATCCAATGCTTTCCTTTTACAGATCTGGAAACTGAGACCCAGAGAAGCTAAATGATTTACTTACAGTCACAAGAAATCATAATCCAAATCCAAGTTTTAAAATTCTAATCCCAAAGTCTTTTAATCAAGCCATCATATTATGCCTTTGTTTGACTAGGTCTTTCACAAAATGATACTATTACCAACGTATTCTCTTTCTAAGAAGAAGAAGAAACAAATATAAAAATTGTTTTAAAAAATCATGTAACCTAATTACCATTTGCAGCAGTTATGAGCTTTTATTGAAATACCCACACCATTTCAAGCACTGACAAACATTGCAACAATTTTTAATAATAAATGGTTGTTGAATGATTGAGTGAATTCAGACTACTCAATTGGTATCTCTGCCAAACTCAATATTGCCTTTGTACCTGTCCTATTTGGCTGAGTTTCAGTCTTAGAAATGTCCACCTTGCATTCATTGTTGGAGCAGGTCTTGCAGGAGAAACAAAGAGATAATGGATAACAAATGTGAATTTATTCCTCAGTCTGCTGATTCTATCTTCAGTCATCTTCCACTGCTCCCTTTTCTTCACTTCCTATACCCAAATCTTTGCCAAGTCTTCTCAATTCTATCTGCATAACACTTCTTGACTCCTTCCTCTTCTCTCAATTTACAGAACCATTAGGCCACTAATATAGTTTGGGCCCATATCACCTCTTGCCTGGACTACTGCAATGGATTCCTAAAGAGTCTTCCTACCTCCAGGTTCTCTCTTCTACAATTCAACCTTTATGCAAATCTAACCAATCACTTCCTTAACTAGTTTCCAAATGAGTTTAATATAAAATATATACGCCTCTGATTGGCAGTTAAAGATTTTTGCAATAAGATTGCAATCTATTTTTCCATGATGTTTCCATATTAATCCTGCTTACATACTTTTCCAGTCAAACTATACTCAATAAGCAACAATGTGTCTCTTAACACTATGCCTTTGCTCAAAGTTCCTTATGGCTAAATTACTCTCACTTCTCACTAACTCTCAAGATCCTGAACTCCCTTCCTGCCTCAGTTCCTGTTACCCTCCTACATGAAGCTGTTCCTGATTTTTACCTTCTCAGACCCCAGATATCAACAGTTCCACTAGAATTTCTTTCCATATATTTTATTCTTTATTGTCTGTATACACGTTATTTCCAACCTCCATGTTTGGATTCAAGGAACTTGACACTAAGATAGAAAGGAAAACAGTCTTTGGATTCCTTCAAGGAACTTGAATCCAAAGAATATTTTCATTTATGTCTTTTAATCTCCAGAGCTTAGGTCAGAGCCTGGTACATAGTAAATGCTTAATAAATACTTCTTGAATTTTGTTCTATTTTGTACTTTAGTGTAGTTACCTTTGTAGTCTATTATGAAGCAGCAAATAAATAGTCATCTTGCATCTTTTAGGTGAGAAGTCAGTGGTAATATCACCTTTTATTGTGCTTTGATGACACAACAATTTTAGAAGTTCCACCACAGCATAATAATTGGGGGGGGACTCAAACTATTCTTGCCTTGGATCTTTCTGAATAGTATCCATAAGATTTTAGGTTTGCCTAATATATCTTCTTTGATTTTAAGTTCTTTTGTAAAATATTCTCCAGGTAATGTATATGCCTTTAATTCATACTTGACAATGTAACTGTCAAGAGAAGGCATGAAATTTGGCAAAAAGAAGTGACTCTAGCATCAAAATAAATGTCTTCAAATTCTGTTTTTGTCACTTACTACTTGTGTGATTCTGGCAGGTCATAATTTTAATGGGCCTTAATGTCCGCATCTCAAAAATTAAGAGGTTGAAACGTAAAAACTCTTCCATGAAATAATAAAGAGTGAAATGAACAAAAGCAAAAGAAAGTTGTATAATAGCAATATTATTTTTTAAATTTTATTTGCATAACATATGTGTGGGTATCAACATTAACCTCATTAACTTCAACATTAACCTTTACATAGCTTTCTGTTACAAATTTTTCTCCCCAACTCCCCACCCCGCCCCTAGATGGCAGGATATCCACTACATCTTAATTATGTTAAAATATTGGCAAATGGAATATATGTATACATATTTCCAAACTTATCATTGTTGTGCAAGAAAAATCTTATCTACACAAAAGACATATCAGATAAAGGAAACACAATGTAAGCAAACATCAATCAAGAGTATGAGAATGTTATGTTGTGGTCCACATTTCACATCCCTCTCTCTGGGTGTATATGGCTTTCTTCAGTGAACAATTGGAAGTGGTTTGAAACATTTCACTGTTGAAGGGAGCCATGTCCATCAGAAATGATCATCATATAGGATTGTTGTTGCCGTATATAATGATCTCCTGGTTCTCTTGTTTCACTCAGCATCAGTCCATGCAAGTCTCTCCAGGCCTCTCTGAAATCGTCCTGCTGGTCATTTCTTATAGAACAATAATATTCCATAACATTTATATACCATAATTTATTCAGCCATTCTCCAATTGAAGGGCATCCATTCAGTTTCCAGTTTCTAGCCACTACAAAAAGGGCTGCCACAAACATTCTTGCACATGTGGGGCCCTCTCCTTCCTTTATGATTTCTTTGGGATATAGGCCCAATAGAAATGCTGCTGGGTCAAAGGGTATGCACAGTTTGATAACTTTTATAGCAATATTATTTTAAACACAATTCAACTAAGTCATTATGATTATTATCAATACCCAAATTAATTACAAAATACCTATAAAGGAAGATACTATTTGCATCCAGAGAAAGAATTGATAAAAGAAACATATATATATATATTTTTTACAAGCACACACATGCACATACATATGCACATGTATATGTATACACACATGCATGTATACAAATGTATCTGTGCCATCCATGGATGGACAAGAAAAAAAGGGGGGAAAAGATACATGATAACTCTGTTTTTGTCCTTCATCCTTGAAGAGGGCCATGACTTCAGGGAGATGACTCCATGATATCCAAGTAAATTGGATTTAAGTGAGAGAGGATAGTGCACAGTTACCAGTCTCACTTTTTCCTCATTTGGGCCAAGTGACAAGATATAGATCAGGAGATTGGAAATGGTTCCAATGCACTGAGAGATCTTGACCTTTTAATCTAAGGTCTTTAATAAATCTCAGTTTGACTGTGGTAATCACTCAGTGGTTAAGGCTAGGTATGAAAGGGAGCAGAGAATGGCTTCTTTTACCTACTACTATTACTACTACTGCTGCTGCTGCTACTGCTGCTATTACTACTCCTACTCCTACTCCTACTATTACTACACTACTACTACTACTACTACTACTACTACTACTACTACTACTACTACTACTACTACTACTACTACTACTACTACTACTACAACTACATACACAACCCAATCTGGGAGGAAAACACCCTCAGAATTTCTGGCCAAAACAGAAATAATGATTATTTATTTATGAATTTATTAGATGCTTAAAGAAACAGCAGATTATACATCATAGATTTGCAGTTTCATATACAATCATCTTTTTTTTATTCTGTTATATAAATGCTTGTGTTATTTCATAAATTAAAAATATAATGGAAAAATGGGCTAGTCTGAGGCTCACCTAACTCTGTATGTATGATCTGATTATCATACTTTGATTCCTGTGAATCCATGGAAGAAAGAGGTATGGGAAGAGTGGCAACAGAAACCCCCAAATCAAAAATACTGATAGGGAAGGTTGAATCTAGACTTGAGGAAATGAGGCATATGTTACATACGATATGACATGAAACAAACATTATGTTTGATTCAAATTTATTTTCATTTCAATTCTAGGGAGAACTTATTCTTACTTTTAAATGATCATTTTTAAATCACAAGTTAAATATTAAAAAATAAATCCTAGCAATAGGAAAAAAATTTTTTACAAATAGCATTTTCCATTTCATTGGGTCTCTAATAGGTTAAATCATGTGTAAGTTCAACACCTAGATAATAGTGCCAATTTTATACTGAATTTCACATTCATTTCTTGAGCAAAAATTTAACATATATTGAGGAAGAAATACAATAAAATTTCAAGTTAGCCTCATACCTTTGAAATGTTCAGCTATCTAGTACAATGAATAAGCAAGGACCACTTGGTTATAAAATTCACTTGGAATCATGTGCTTAGAAATACTGGTTCCAAATGGCAACAGAATATTTTGGAAATATCACAACTGTATATCAAACAGATTGCATTTTTACAATGAGGGTTTTGTGTAGCTTTATGACAAGCATACAAATAAACAGACAAATGCTGCTGTAAATGTTCTATTAGTTAGAGCCTTGTTGCTATTTGCACATCTAATTGTCACATTAATATTTTCATCAATATTTCTAATTTATTTCCTGGGGGAGAAACCCAATGAATTTTTTAATAAATCTAAGAAATAGCTATATGAAATTAATAACTATATTTCTCCAACAAAGAACATAAGTTCTCTTTCATAATAGAGATTTAATAACTTTGTCTATTGTGGTCATTTCCAATGCAGAGCTTTTTAAAGGACACAAGAATATAATTAATTACCACAATTAGAAAGGATAAATGTGCTGAATAGAAAAAAATCCATTTTTCAAATTGAATCAATTAGTCAATCAATAAAAATTTATTAAGTGCCCTCAGGCATGATGCTAAGCATTGGGGATACAAAGACAAAAATGAAACAGTATCTGACCAGGAGATTACACTTTAACAGGAAGCAGAGAATGGCCTCTTTTACCTACTACTACTACTACTACTACTATTACTACTACTACTATACATACACACCCCAATCTGGGAGGAAAACATCCTCAGGATTTCTGGCCAAAACCTATTTATAAATAGGTTTACAACATATATAAAATAAAAACAAAGGAATTTGGGGAAGGAGGACACTAGTAGCTAGTACATTATTAGGATCAACAATCATGGGGGAAGGCTAAAAAAAGACATTTGGAAAAAGCTTTCTGAAATAATGGGAAGAGAAAAAAGCACAGGAATTGTATATATATATATATATATGTATGTATGTATGTATATATATAGATTATGAGTGGATAAGAGGAAAAGTCAGTGAGAATCATCATAATCATTTCCTTGATGATTTAATGGTTCAAGGTAAATTTGTTAAAAACAAGGAAACCTCATTTTAAGCACAAGGAAATATAGGTAAGGTAAGGTGACTTACTTATTTGAGGATCAGACAAGCAATGATTTCAACCCAGAATTTCTGCTTTGAAACTCAGTGCACTTCCCAGTGAACCAAAATATACTTAATTAATGATTTATTGAATTGAACTGAATGATAAATTCTTTCAGGGTTGAGGTCATTTAGCATTCTTTTGTGTTCATTATCTCAATCTCCTGGGACCTAGTAATGTACCTTACATATCTTGGGTGTTGTTGTAGTGAAGGATAAACTGACTCATGCTAGAAGAAATGGACAGTGACATTTAATGCAGGCTGGTTAGCTTAGATCTTTTTCCTACGTGAAGGGATGGGGACTGAAAAAGATTAAAATGACAGCTGATAAGATCATAGTTTATAGATTCATAGGATCAGAGCTACATGAGATTACAGGTCATCTAATCTAACCCTAATATTTTAAAGATGAGGAAATGGAGGTCCAAGGAGGATAAATAAATTTTTGGAAGGCATACATGTAAGTAACCAATTTCTGATTCCACCTGAAATCTTCTGATTCCAAATAAAGCATCTTTTCCACTATAATGGTCTGGTTCAAGATCTCAAGGAACAATATAATGGAGGATTCCGAACTCAGCTGTGAAGGGTGGTTGAAGAAGATTGCAATTGACATAACGGCAGTTATACATGGCAGTTCTCCCTTTTTCACCCACCAGGCAGATATCTTGAACCAGACCAATACAGCACAGTTCCAAATCTTTGGCAATGATCCAGAAGGCTTTCTGGATTTTTTGCACTTAACTATGCCCCAAGGAGCTCACCTACTCAAATTTCATTGGAACTGTTAAAAGCAGAGCTGAACTAACAATCTTGATGTGGGATTTATGTTCTTTTCCACACTATGCCACTGAAAATGCACAAAGTCAATTGGAAATAAAGCTTGCTATATAAAAATTAGGGTCATCTGCCACTCCTCTGAAATGTAATTTGTTGTCTCTATCTGAAATAAGTCTTCTTTGTCTGTTTCTGTCTCTCTCTGTTTCTCTTTCTGTCTCTATCTCCCTTTCCCCTTCTCTTGCTCCTCCCTCCTCTCTCTTTCCCTTCCTCCTGCCAGTCTTAAGTAAACATTCCCTAGCAATTATTGCATAATGCATCATACATGAATTAAATTGTCTTTAATCAGATCAAAAGTCTTGGACAAATGATCACATTTTAAGATGTTCTGTACTGGGAGCCTCTGTTCTTCCTAACTAGATGGATCAGAGTTCAGGTTTAAGGATCACAAAATTGACAAATTGCATTTCCCCATCTTTCAGAAGTAACAAATAAGTTAGTAAAATTGTCCCTGTCACAAAGAATAACTTCATAGGTACATATTAGCAGGAGAGGGCAACAATAAGTATAGCTGACAAAACTCTGTATTATTTTTTTATGTCTTATAAAATTGTCAAGGTTGAAAGGAAAGCCATAGTTTCAAAAAGAAAAACTGACTTGTAATAACCTAAGAAATTTTAGTAGCAAAGCCAATCAGTGACACTATGGGCTTCAGAGAAAAAAATCCAATTATAATAAAACATTTGACTCCTCTGGGTATGATCTCACATGCCATATTCACAAGCTAATTCTTGCCAACTGTAATAGGAGGGATTTGTAAATGCCATGCTCCCGGATCGAGCCCTTAGCAATCAAGCTTCAAAACCATCTTTTTGATTCTTCAAGAAAATATTTAACAAGATATTGAAATGAAAGAGGGCAGCTAAGTGTGAAACTCCAACTGTGAGAAAGGATATGAGTAAAATAGAATATTGAAGGGTTATAAAACACAAATCATTAGGATTTGGTTAATGAATCAGTCAACAAAAATTTATTAAGCATATACTGTATGATTTTCTAGAAGCTGGGGAAACAAATACAAAAAATGAAGCAATATCTCCTCTCAAGAAGCTTTTACTCTAAAGGAAAAGACAGTAAGTATATATAATATACATACATACATAAATATATGTATACATATACTTGTATAGACATACACATATTTCTATACAAATTTATAAATAAACATTTCTGCATAAACAAATGTTTGTTATATATATATATATTAATATGGCATAAACCTATAGAGAACAGATACTAGTACCAAGTAGATATATATATATATATATATATATATATATATATATATAAAAGTTAGGAGGGATGATATTATCAGTTAGGGGGACCACCACTTTGTAGAAGGTGGTAGCTGTGCTGTGTTTCTAAGGAAGAGATGGATACTATGAGTTGATAATGAGGAAGAATATCTTTCCAGGCATGAGGGGCAGGCACTATAGAGACATAGGAATGGAATGCAGGGTTTGAGGATCAGTAAGAAGACCATGTTAGACAGTATGAAGATTGCTGGGGCAGGGTGGGAGATGGGAAGGTCAATCATGTGCAATAAGTCTAGAAAAATTGGTTAGTGCTTGAAGCAACAGAGAACTACTGTAACAGTGGAGTGATATAGTTAGGTCTATGCCTAAGGCAAGTCACTTGTGCATCAATAGAGAGAATAGATTGGGATGAGGAGAGACTGTTCTAATAATCCAGGCAAAAGATGATAAGGATCTGAACTGAGATAGTAGCTGTGTGAGTAGAGTGAAGGGATTGGAAATGAAATATATTGTAGAGGGAGAAACAGCTAGCTATTGTGAGGAAGAGTGAGGAATCAAGGATTATGTTAAATTTATGAACCCAGGTGACTGTCAGGATAGTGTATCATCCACAGAAATAAGAAGCTTTATAATAAGCGTAAGTTCTTGGGGAAAGATAATTAATTCTTTTTTTTAAAGAAATATTGAGTTTAAGGTAACATCAGCAACATCCAGTGTGTGATGAGACAGATGATAATAAGGACTATCACTCAGAAACAGGTTGGGGCTAGATATAGAGATTGATGCATATAGATATATTCATAGATACGATATTCAAATTGATGAGAGCTGAGAGTCACTGAGAAAGAGAGAGAAGGTGTAAAGACAACTGAGAAGAGAGATAAGAACAAGACCCTGGGGAAAATCCAAAGGAAAGGAGTTAAGAAGGAGCAGTGGGATATGTAAGAGAAAAGCAAAGAGAGAGCAGTATTTTGACAGCCCAGAGAAGAGAGAGAAGGAGGACAAGTAAGAGAAGGAGAAGGAGAAGGAAGAGGAGAAGGAAGAGGAGGAAGAGGAGGAAAAGAAGGAGGACAAAAAAGAGAAGTAAGAGGAGAAGGAGAAGGAGGAGGAAAAAAAGGAAGAAGAAGAAGAGGAGGAGGAAAAGGAGGAGGAGGAAAAGGAGGAAGAGGAGGAGGAAGAAGAGGAAAAGGAGAAGGAAAAGGAGAAAAATGAGAACAAAGAGGAGGAGGAGATGGAGGAGGAGGAGGAAGAAGAGGAGGAGGAGGAAAAGTAGTAGCAGCAGCAGCAGCAATAGTAGTTAGTAGTTTGGAAAAGCATTTTATAAATATTATCTCATTTAATCATCAAAACCACTCTACAAAATTGTACTATTATTTATACTAATTTTATAGATACAGGAAGTGAGGCAGTTAGAGATTAAGAGACTTGTTTAGGTTCATACATGCATATGGAAGTCTCTTAGTATATGGTCAAAAGTGAGAATGAATAGGAAGATGATGAACTCCTAGGGCAATGTCTAGGGTGCTGGTGGTGGGAAACAGTAGTGTGGTTGGTATACAACAGCCACTATGATTTGTAAGCTAAAAAATTTTAATTGAGGGAACTTCAAAAGAGGAAGGGATGGTGAGTGATGGTGATGGCAAAGGAAGAGTCTGAAAGTATAAACGGAGGGATAAAGACTATTGTTATTTCCTCTCTAGGATCAGTGTTGGGAGATGTGAGTGAAGATATAGCCAATGCTGAGGAAAATGGCAAGGGATATATTGTTATCTTGGGAAAGCAGGAAACAGTGAGGACAAATAGATGGAAGGATTGTGAGAGAAAAAGATTCATATTGAAGGGCAATTTATTCAAGATGGAATGGAAATTCCAGAGAGCATAATGAAAGTAGTGCATAGCATTATAGTGCAAAGTGGTTGGTGGGTAGGATTAAGAAAGATGAAGATGAGAAAAGATTTACGATAATTTGCTACTAGATAGCTTGTAATTGAATAATATAAAGAATATAAGATATTCTTGATATCAGGAATATAAAGAATAACAAATGGAAGGAGACTGACAACCACAGAGACAATAATAGGAGGCAAGTGAATACTAATGTTTACAATTTTCAAGAGGTGTTTTGGGGCAAAGTCAGGGGTGAGGGGCTTTAGTTATTCCTGACTGTTTTCCTGAATTCATATTGAAATTTTAACATGATCTCAATGAGCGAAAGAAATTGTTGAACAACAACAACAAAACCTGAATAAGATTCAAATCTCAAGTAAAAGAAGCAGAAATATACTTGGGGAGGTAAAAAAATAGGGGACAAATGGGAGATGAAAATTGATGGACTATATGTAAGTCTAATGGAAAGTGATCTTGGAGTCATACCACCAGAATTCTAATTTTTTAATATAAAAAATAGCAATGCCTTTAAAACAATAGTGGCCAAGGAGCAGACTAATTCAATTTAATTAGCATTTATTTTTATGAGTTTTTTATTTTATTTACCTCATTTTTATTCAAATATGTGCCTCATGCATTTTTTCTTTGCATTTTAAGTAGAGAACCAAGAACAAAGTCTCCCAGAATAAATTCCATGCTCATTCTCAGCCCAATCCATGTCTATTTTTTTCTTCACTTGCAAAGAAACTGAATTATCAAAAAAAGTTTCTTTATAAAACAGAACTAACTTTGTTCTTATCAGGTTAAAGAACTGCAGTGCTTTCAATAATTTATATATATCTTCCATCCTATAGGGAAATGTCAAGATGAATTGGTGCTTGAGTCTGATTTTTCCCCCTAGACTAAACATCTTGAAACTCAAAACTAAAACTTAAAAGGAAAGAATGTTCTAAGTCTAAACTTGAAAATTATCTCCCTCTTTCAAAAATACTCAGATCTTTACTTAAAATGGATGTTACTGAATATGAGATATGATTATCATTATTTTAAGGAACATATGTCAAAAAATTAAAAAAAATAAGAGCAGGAAGGAATCTCAACAGCTCATTCAACCTATAAACAAAAGGAATTCCCACCATAATATATGCAACAAATAGTCATCAAACCTATGATTGATGATGTTCAATGAGGAGGAAATGACTACCACTTTTCTAAGCAGCCTATTCTACTTGTGAATTACTTTCATTGTTAAGACTTTCCTGATATCAGAAAACTGTTCACTTTGCAGCTTCCATTCCTAGAGGAACTTCCACCCTCTGGGGTGAAACAGAATATGTCAGATCTTTCTTCTAAATGACACATCTTTAAATACTTAAATATGGCTATCATGCCTTCTACCCTGAACCTTTTCTAGGCTGAATAAACCCACTTTCTTCAATCAAAACTCATGACATACTACACTAAAGAACTTTTACCATTTTCATTACTTTCTTGTATATTTTCTTCAATTTATCAAAATTCTTAAACTAAGGCATCCAGAATTGAATGAAATAATCTAGGTATGATACAGAATAGCAACCCTTTATTCCTGGAAGCAATGTCTCTCTTAAAATTCTCACTACTTTTTTTTTCTCAAAATTAACTTAACATATTACTGACTCATTAAATTTAGAGTCCCTGATAGATTTTTCTCAGACAAATAATTAATATGTGCTATACCTCCCTCATCTTATATTTGGGGAAGTGATTTTGTAAACTCTAGTCCAAGACTTTATATTTTCCCCAATTGAATATCATCTTATTAAACTCAGCCCAATGCCCTAGAGTATCAAGATCTTTTTGAATCTTGAATTTGTTATCCAGTATTTTTTCCTGCTTTGTATTATCTGCAAATTTGGTGAATGTGCCTCTTATGCTTTTAAATCATTGATTTTAAAAAGTTATAGACAACAAGGTAAAGCACAGCTTTCTGGAGTACTCCCCAAGAGACCTTTTGCCACATTGTCTTTAGACCAATCATGACTATTTTTTTAATCTGGCCATTCAACTAATTCCCACACCATTTAATTAGAGTATTGGAGCTTTATGTATTTGACTCTTCCATCTTTTCTTTAAAAATAGTTTGAGATATTTTATCAAATATTTTGCTTGGAATTTTGTTAAGTGATTTCTATGGTATTTCTCCAATTGACTACTAAATTTGTTTTAAAAATTAATGGAAATTTTATTAGTCTTATTATATCTGCTGGCAATGATCTGCTCTTGATGAATACGTACTGAATTTTTGTAATCATCGCTTCATTTTCTACATGTTCACTGATTTCTTTAATGATTCATTCTAGAATTTTCTCAGGAATTGAAGTCAAGCTCATTGGTCTTCTATTTTTTCCCTCATTGAAAATCTTACCATTTAGCTTTCTCCAGTCTTGCGCTCTCTCTCTAATTTTCTAATTTTTCATCATTACTCTGAATTGCTCAGAATCATATTTTCAGTTCTTTCAGTATCCTAGGATACAGTTCATACAGATCAGGTGACTTGAATTAAACAAGTGTAACTTTGTTGTTGTTGTAGTCATGTCCAACTCTTCATAATCCCATTTGGAGTTTTCTTACCAAAGACACTGAAATGATTTGCCATTTCCTTCTCCAGCTCATTTTACAGACAAGGAACTGAATCAAACAGGGTTTTAGTGTCTTGCCTAGCATCATATAACTAATAACTGAGGCCTGATTTGAACTCAGGAAGATGAGTCTTCCTGTTTCCAGATTTGTTATTCTATCTACTGACACCTAGCTATATCTTCCTTTATAAAGAAATCTTCATGGCTCAACCATTTGCTAATGCTTATTTGTTTATATATTGTCTATTGAGTTCATGTAAATGTGGCCCACTGAAGTCATTTTGATTACATTCTTGGTTCTTAGCTGTAGTATAAACTCCATCCAGAGAAAAACCAATTTCAATTGTGCTTAATGGATCCTTGATGTCAGTCTTTATTTCTCTTTTGTGAAGTCTAATTCAAAATTATTTTTGTAAATTTATAAACCATTGATGACATGAACTGTAGTGTCTTAGGGATCACTGATATGTTTTGCATCTGGATACCGTTGTATGGATTTTTGTGTGGCCCCTTATACACCCCTTCTTATTCATTTTACTATGGCAAAAATATATGTTAAGTCAAGTACTTCTTTGAAATTAATTATTGCAAACGTATTCATTGCCTTAAGTTTTTATTTCAAGATCCTCTCAAAATAAATCATCTCAACTATCTCTTTAATAGTCCTATGGTCTAAGTGCCTTATCTGGAGAAGATCAAAGCATTTGTAAAAACAAATAAACAAACAAACAACAACAAAAACCCAAACTGCCTTTATCTACTAGTTTAATTGAACCTACTAGCTCTGTCCCCATATTCAGTCTCTATTCTTCCCTGGCACACATCAAGAATTTTTATTTTTGTAGTTCAAATAACATTTTGATATCATTGATGAAAGTATTGATAGGAAGAAATAACTACATAATGTACTTTTCAGTGAAATCATATAACTTGATGTCATTCATAATATATCAAGTAATTAATTCAATATATTGATACAACTTCCTCTTTAACTTGAAAGCCAACACTCAATTCTCTTCAGGAATGACAATAAAGGATTAAATGCTTGGCAGAATCAGAGAAAATTTAATAATTCCTGGAAGATTTCATATTTCATTATTGTCTTAGTGATATGTTTTAAATAGAGAATTTATTATTATTATTATTGCTACTATTTCTCTTAAATTCTTACTTTTTTTGCAAGGATCTTTAGCTCAAACATATGCCATAGACCTTGGAAGTGTTTTTAAATGAATTTTTATTTTTTTAAATTCCCTTGGAGAAACACAGAAGCAAAAATCAACCACCCTGCGTGTCTCTCTCTTTTTTAATGCCCTTGTTATAATCTTCATATTGTTTAATGATTGCTTTTGGTGATGCAGAGATTTTTTTTAGAACTATTACCAATTTCATCTACCTCCAATGGGGAGGAGAGAGTTGGAGAATATTTAAAACATTGGTAAAATACTCTGGCTCTTCAGCAGCCCTCCACTGTTAGGTAAACATACTGAATGGAGTTATTGTAGCTCTTATATACAGCAAAATTATTGAATTTCTAACACTTCAGTTAGAATAAAGGCTTAAAATGGTGAAGAGTGGGGGGAAGGAGGGAGGAGAGAGAGAAGGGGGGGAGGGAGAGAAGGAAGGAAAGAAGGAGGGAGAGGAGGGAGGGGAGGGAGGGAGAGAGAGAGAGAGAGAGAAGCAAAGAATTGGGAAAAAAGAGTCAACCAAATAGCAAGCTTACTATACACCTACTCAGGTGTTCAAGGAATTGGGCTAGATACATAGTAAGAGACCTAAGATACATCTGGTTCATTTTACTGATGGAGAAACTTGGATGCAGAGAAGATGACTCGGGGAAAGTCACATAGGTTAAGTAGATGCCAAGGCTGGAATTTAAACACAGGTCCTCTGACTTCAAATCCATTGCTTTTTCCTTTTTAAAAAAAAAAAAAAAACTGTACTGTCTAATGATATGTGCATCCTAATACCACAGATTTAGAACTGTATTTTAGTTCCTTAAAGAATACATTGCCATTTTACAGATTATTTTTACAGATTAATTGAGTTTAAGTGATTTGTCCAGGATCACATGGGTGCTAAATTTCTAAGTCAGACATGAACCAAGACTTTTTGACTTCAAGTCCAATGTCTTATCCTATATAAGGTATGGGATCAAATTTGAGAAACTTAAATTTTCTTTGTGGAAGCACCATACACAATATAAAAACTAAAAAGTAACTAACAAGGTAAGAAAGTATATGAACTAAAAACAATTCTATAGAGTATATATGATGTAGGTATTTAGAATTGGGATAGAATCATTCCTAATTAGGGTGATAAAGGTTTCTCAAAGGTTCTGCTATGTGAATTAAACTCTAGATTCAGGTTTTGAATAGTTGCAGGGTAGAAAACATCTTATGTGGTATAAAAAAAGCAAGAGAGAATATGAAGGAAGTTTTCTAGGACAATTCAACAAACATTTATTAAATATTTACTATTTGGCCTATCTTTGCACTGGATGTTTTGCATGCTTGAATGCTCTTCCACCTCCCATTTTCGAATCCCTGGATTAATTTCAGGCTCAGCTCAAATTCTATCTCCTCCAAGATGCTTTTCCTAGTCCTCCCAGATGCTACAGCTATCCCTCGTAGGTTACCTTTCATTCATTGTGTTTATTTTAGGTATTCTGATTTATACAGGTCGTCTCTTGTATTATAACGTGAGCTCTTTTAGAGCAGGGATTATCTCAGCTTTTCTTAACTTCTCCAGCTTTTAGCAAATTTCTTGGCATTTGGGAATTAATTAAATGTTTATTGATTGATTGATTGTAAGGCCTATGGTAGTAATGAGTAAAAAATTTGGGTCATCTCAGTAGTACAATGGATAAAGCACTGGCCCTGGAGTCAGGAGAAATGGAGTTCAAATCCAGTCTCTGACATGTACTAGCTTATGATCCTGGGAAAGTCACTTAACCCTGTTTTCCTCAGTTTCTTCACTTGAAAAAAAAGCTAGAGAAGGAAATGGCAAAGCACATTGAGATGACTGAAAAGACTCAACAACAAGCAAAAGCAACAACGAAGAATCTGCCCAGAGTAGAAAGTTATAGAGTTGGAAAATTAGCCTGGGTTCTATTTGAAAATGAATTTAAGGAGGTTGGCCTTTAGATATCGTCCTATAAAATGGAGACTGAAGGATCTCAAGGAGGCTAGTGATATAATTGATAACTTTTTTTTCAGGAACATTCATTCATATATTTAGATTATTATAGATTAGAGACGAGAGAAGATAGTGAAAGCAAATTAAGAGATTATTGAAATAGTGCAGTATCAGCTCTTTGAAATAGAATGGTTTGTGGTAATGAGAATGAAAACAAAGTTTTGTTTGAAATCCCCCCAAACAAACACCAAACCAACAAAAATAATTATGAAGGAATAATTACTATGAGTTAATTATGAAAAGTGAGCATTTAAGAGAAAAGAGGTTTCAAAGCTAGGCAGAATAGGAATAAAATTTTTTTAAAAAAGTCAAGAAGAGAAACTGCACCAAAAAGAATTTGGCTTTAAATATGTAGAAACTTGTATGTTGAGTTTGAGATTCAAGCATCCTTTTGGAAATGTCATCTTTCATATCTGGAAAAAATTCCCTTCCTCCCCTCCACATCACTGAATTTCTAATTTCCTTCAACATTAAGTTCAGATAGCACCTTCTTCATGAAGCTAACTCCCAGTTACCTACTTCATATTCATTTTTAATATATTCTGTATGTGTTTATAAGTAAATATATTGCCTCTTCCATGAGAATATAAACTTCTTAAGTACAAAGACTTTCATTCTGGCCTCTGTAACCTCAATACCCAAAGCAGAGTTCCAAACATGGTAATAAATGCTTGCTGATTGGTTTATTAATTGGGACAATTGGAGGTAATGAATTTGAAAGATGGATCAGGATTAGAGATTTGAATTTCAGAGTCACTTTCATTGAGATGAGAGATGAGCAGATCAAAAATTGATTATTGAGGAATGCTCATGAATCAGGATAGGAGGAAAATGAAGAGCTAATGAGAGATCACATATTGTAGGATTAGACATAGAATGGACCAAAAGTCATCTAGATGTACCCGGCATTGTGCTAGGTGCTAAGGATACAAAACTAAAACTGAAATAGTTTTTGCTCCCAAGGACCCTATATTATATTTTTCCAGTCACTTTACTTTTATACATGAAAAGCAGGAAAATTAGGTGACTTGCCATGATCATACAGATGGTAAATGACAGAGCCAAGATCTGAACACAGACCTTCTGACATATATATGTAGTGATCTTGGAATACTTAAAGTAGAAGAATACTAAAACATTATAATATTTATAAATCATTGACACTTATATGGAACTTAGATATTACCCAGTACAACCCCATTTTAAAGATTAAAAAAACTGAGGCTGCAAAAGTTCAAGAACAATCTGACAGTGGATAGGGAATTGGATGGAAAAAAAGATTTGGATTCTAGTTCTAGTCTTTGCATTTGCTAGCTGAATGATCTTAGACAAGTTGCTTCGTGGTGTCAGGCCTCATTTATAAAATGAAATTTTTGGATGACAGCCTTTCCACCTTTAATAATGTGAATCTCTGAGACTTTTTAATAGGAAGTTAGAATCAGAATGACAACAAAAGATTAAGGAGTGGAAAAGAGAAGAATGGTTCAAGAAGGAAGGGATGTAACATTTCTTCACAAATAGTTGTTTGATCAGTGTTGAATTGAGGAACAAAAGAAGGAAAAGATCACAAATAATTCTGCAGACAGATAGAAAAAGAGGAGAGTAGTCCTTTGGAAATTGTAAGTAGAATATCATTTGTGATCTGCAAGAATGTGGACTCTGAGGCACATGGTAGGAATGGAAAATATTACAGGGAGTTAAGTAATAAATAAATAATAAACAGACAGAAATGGAACAACGTCCACAAGATTTTTGCCTGTGTAAGAAAGGAAACAAATCAAATCAAACTGGAAAACTATGGGAAGACCTAAACAATTTTCCAGTCCATTTTTATTGAGAAGCAATGTGGTCCAGAGGAAAGACTGAAAATTTGAAATTGAATTATGTAGGTTCAAATCTTGGCCTTCCCACCTATAGATATTATTTAATGACTGTGAGGGACATTTATATCTATTGGTTCTCCATTTCATCTTTAGTAAAATGACAGATTGTACTAGATGATCTCTAAGGTACCTTTGTGGGATTAAGTCCATAATGTAAAGTTGACTCTATCTCATGGAAAAAAAAACCTATATTATAGGTCTAACTCTAATCTTGATGAAAGAGTACAAACTTAAAGATTCTTTTCATTGCTATTATTTTGGCGATAAGAGAAGCTTTTAAAAAGCTTCATCCAAAGGCACTTTGTCTTGGAGATTGCTAACCATTAGCACATATATGAACTTAAAACATTTAATAATCATTTTAAGATATAAAAAGTCATACTCCCCATCATTAAAAGAATTATACTTAATAAGTATTCTAAAAAGTATATATTAAGTTATTTTCATTGTCATCTCTAATTCAGTCTAAAGATTTCACAGAAGGTATTTTACTTAGTATGCTATAATTTTCAGAGAGAACATTTTTCAAATTAGGACTTAGAAGAACAATTTAATTATGATTTTATGAAATTCAGAGGCAATGAATGTCTCAAATTTAAACTTTCAAATTTTCCCTTGGAGATTTTAGTCTTTCTTTAAAGGTACACAGGGAATAGCACACAATTTAACAGGGAAGGGCCACATCAAGGTCAAATGGGTATTTGCCTTTGGCTTTGGGAATACCTTTCCCTTTTAGCAATAGGAGGAAATAACATTTGAGTGAAACCTTTGGAAGCTCTGCCTAGCAAACTGCCTGCAAAAAAATGTGCCCAGTTTTCTTGATGAAGATGGTGTGATCTTGACTTTATTTCTTTGCAATGGTTTCTTTTAATTATTAAAAAAAACATGAATCTACATACGGAATTAAATATATTCAACTAGGGCAGGGATTCTTGTCCTAGGGTCCTTAAATTTGCTTTAAAAAGAAACATATAATTGGATTACTTGCCATCTAGGGGAGGAGGTAGAGAGAAGGGGGAGGGAATTGGAACACAAAGTTTTGCAAGGGTTAATGCTGTAAAATTATCCATGCATATGTTTTGAAAATTAAAAAGCTTTAATAAAAAAGAAACATATACATATATGCCTTATATATACATCAGCATCTATGTATAGATATAAATTATCTTTCAATATAATTGATTTTCTTATAAATTTTTGTATGCACTTAAAAACATTATTTTGAGGTTTACTTCCATAAACTTCCACAGACTGTTCATGACACAGAAGAGGTCAAGAACCATTGACCTAGAAGAAAAGAAATGAAAAGGCTTTGTTTTAAAGATTGATGAAATATGCTTTCTATGTCTAACATAAGAAACAATGAACTCATTCTTGAAAGTTGTGGTGAAGTTTGTTTCAGGTTTTAAAGTTATAAAATATCCAATGCCATAAAACCGAGAAAAAGCCAACATTCTTTTTATTGGTCAAAGCTCTTATTTCCAGTTACTTATATATTTGGATGCTTATACAAAAATGAATCTATCCATTTTCATTTTCAAGAAGATCAGATACAATTCCATTACCCCCTCACTTTGTCTGTCTTTCAAAGACACATAAAGAAAAAACAATAAATTAAATTAGAACACGTGTTTATAAAGTCTTGGCTCATTTGTGAAACAAATCTATTCTGAAAAAAATAACATTCATGCCAATATAATTAATTAGCCATTTAAAAAGAAAGGCTTTAAGTCAATTTTCTAAAATCAAATCTCTCTAAACTTTCATTGTTCTTTATTGACATGTTTGATATGTCTAGTGTTTTTATTTTTACTTTTAAAATTTGTACTGAAAGTTTTTCATTTTGTAATTATATTATCATTAGAGACAGTTTATCAGATAGGTAAGGAAATAGTTTTAGAGCCCAGAAAACATGAATTCAAATTCTGCCTCCAATACATCTAGATTGTGTGATCCAATGCAAATCACTTAACATCTCAGTGTTCTAGGCAACCCTATAAATTGCAGAGAGGGTGCTGAATGCATTACTAGAGAGTTTTCTCATCTGGGAGTTTTGTCCAGTCATTTTCACTTGTGTCTGACTCTTCATGACCCCATTTGGAAATTTGCCATTTCCTTCTACAACTAATTTTTACATTTGAGGAAACTGAGGCAAACAGGGTTAAGTGACTCGCACAGTGTCACATAACTAGTAAGTGTCTGAGGCCAGATTTAAACTCAGGAAGATCAATTTTCCCAACTCTAGAGCCTGTGCTCTATCCATTGCACTTCTTAGCTGTCTTTAGGGAATTCTTTATATCAGTGCAATCATAACTCCACTCCCTGTCTCTGTAATGACACAATCAATTTAGTCCTACCTCTAACCAGTCTGGCTTTGGTCAAAGGAAAGCAATGTAGTACGGCAGTTGTTCTGAAGTCAGAGAATCTGGGTTCAAATCCTTCTTTTAACTACCTGTGTAATCTCAAGCAAATCATTTAACCACACTATGTTGTGGTTCCCAAATCTGTAAAATGAGTATTGAACAAGATGTCCTTTGCTTTCCCTTTCAGTACTAAATCTCTAAGTCACTTGCTCTTATGAGCCCCAGCCTACTACTCTGGAAAATGGAACTTGCGATAACTTTATCTGGGTACCTTACAGGTTTGTTGTGATACTCAATGAGAAAATATTTGCATAAATGTTATGAAAACAATTAAATTCTCTGGGGAAGAAATACATTAAAAGAAAAGAAGCAAATATTAGACATTTCATTTCCTTCCTTCCTTCCTACTTTCCTTTTTTCCTTCCTTCCTTCCTTCCTTCTTCTCCCTTTATTAAGCCCTACTTATCTGGTGAATGCCAGTTTCTGGAGTAGATTTTTAAAGGGGAACCAAATTTATCTAATTTGGAAGCATCAGCAATATAGAATAAATTTGCTCAACATGAAATGGCAGGAATCCTTTTACATTGGGCATTTTAGGAAGTAGACATTACTATTTAGAATTTACAATCATCATTTAATTTTGTGGTTCAAAACAATCTTACAAAATCTATTTCCCAGGCTGGAGGACTGTCACTTTTTTCCTTCTAAGAGCAAATAATGATATATTTTTTAAATTGTAAGAGAAATCAGTGAAAGTAAATCATTGCCCTTCTGTCTTAAGTATTTCTCAGCTAATATAGAAAGTATATGACAATATATTGAAATGTGGTTTGAAAATCTTATTCTGACTGCCTTATTCTAAAAATTACAACCAAATTTATATTTCTAAAAATAAAGATTTTTTTCCTCTAATTGAGCTTTTACTCTGAAACACTCTTTATAGTTATGTCTAGCTTCAAAACAAAAAGTCCAGAATTATACTTCTACTATCCTGGCCATCACATCTTCAAATGAAGATGAGTGGAAAATTTTATGATTATCTGAATTTCTTGTTACTATCCCTTCTTTAAGCTAATTTAGCTAATTAAATTGTATCTATCTATCTAGATATATTACTTTCCCTGAATTATCTAGCAAGTGACTTTATCCTGTTTGCCTCATATTCCTCATCTGTAAATTGCTGGAGCTGGAGAAGGAAATGGCAAATCACTCCTGTATCTTTGCCAAGGAAAATCCAAAATATGTCACGAAATGTTGGATATGACTGAAATAATTGAATAACAAATGCCCCATAATCATGGGATTAGAGGTACAGAACTGAAAGGGTCAATGCCTTCATTGCATAATTAAGGAAACAAGTTTACTGAGGTAATCATGAACTGGCCAAAAATGAGATTTTTCCAGGTACTGAATCTGAAGATATTATACTGTGATGTCATACATTGTCTTTTTACATTGTTGAAAAAAAAAGATTTTCAGAAAGCTATTTTGTACCCTCTTAGATTCCAACTAATCAGGCAAAGTTATTTGAAATATGAATAACAAAACTATCTGATATTTGTGTAGCACCTTGGACAAGACATCTTATATTCCTGGACTTGTCTTTTTTTCCTTTTGGTTTAGATTCCTGTCACTAGGAAATTCTTTGGTATCATAAAAATCAAAAATGGCTGGAGAGAGATTCATTCATACACAGAGCAGGGGCAGAAGGAGGATACTGTATTTCTGATTATCTAATCAGCTTTCAGTATCTTTAGATCTCAAAGTATTAGAAAGTGCTACCTTAGCAATTTTCTGATTAGACTTTATGGTGCCATAACTAATTCTAAGAGAAAACAGAAGGTATAAATGTCACTGCAGAGTGTTTATTTAAACTAATATTTATTGAGTTTTTACTATGTGCAAGATACCATGCTAAGAAATACAAAGATAAATATAAAGTTCTACTCAGGAAAATAAAATTATGCAAATTAGTTACAGAATAATTTGGGAGCCTGGGAGAGAGGATATTAATGAATAGATGGATCAGGAAAACTTTCTTATATAGAGCTGAACTTGACACGAACCTTGATGGAGGTTACCCATTTCAAGATGCAAAGGCAAAAGAAGGACATTATTTCAGGAGTGGGCAATAGCCCTGTGTAAACAGAGAAAAGTGGGATATAGAATGTCATATAGAGAATAGTAAATAGGATTATTGGATAGGAACACACAATGTATCAGTGAAAGGAAGAATAATGTGAAATCATTCTCAAAGGATAAGCAGGAGTCAGATTGTGAAGGACTTTAGATTTTAAAGAGAGGAATTTGTATTTTAAAACCAATAGGGAACCTTGTATTTTCTTGGAATGAGAAGAGAGACATGGTCAGAATTCTGCATTTAGAAATAGTAACTTGCCGATTGTGAAGAAGATAGCCTGGAGATGGGAGAAATTGAAAGTGAAGAGATCAGGTAAGAGATTGCAGCAGTAGTCCAGTGAAAAGGAACATGAACTAGGGTGAAAGCTGGCATGTATGACTTTGTGCTCAACATCTCTCTATATATAGTATATGGAGAGATGCCAACAAGCTGTAGTGAAAAAATTCAAGCAAGATTTGGATTTTATCTATCTCTGACACTTACTGGGTTTGTGACTATGAATAAGTCATTCAAGTCAAATCAATAATGTTAGTCTTCAGAAAGAAGTAGATCCTTGAGTAGACATTTTTAATTTCTATCATCTCTTACCAGATTTGGAATGCTTAATCCTAAACTCTTTTAAACATCTACAAATATAAATACTTAAAAATCAAAGAATTTTGGTTCTTTGATCCTCCATTTCCTAATCTTTAGAATGAAGATATAATAGCACATGTCTCATGGGCCTATTATGAAAATTAAGTTAGATAATTTATAAGGTACTTTGTAAGTCTCAAAACAACATGTAAATATTATCGCCAATAAATAAAAGTTACCTTAAGTTGTTGTAAAGATCATATGAGTTTAAAATGATAAATCTTATAATTGTTTTCCTCCACATTCCCTTAAATATTTTTATTATATATTAAAAAGTAATTTAAAATACTATAAATGTTGCTTAATAATTGTTAGGAAAACTTACTTATGAGCTAAGATGATGACCATAAGCTCCAACTTCCAGTGGAATAAGAGAATTTCCACACAACTTCTGATATTAAAGATAAGAGATAATATCACTTCTATACATCATTGTCCTTTCAACATATTAAAAAACACATTTACATTAATTTTTCATAACCCAAGAGATTAGTTCAAAAACATCATCAATTTGATAGATGAAACACCTTCATTAAGTTCTTTGTCAAGAGTATCATTCAAGCTGATTCTCTCTCTGGTGTGAGCTCCAAATGGGAGTCCATCATTACTGATGGCAGCAATCTCTTTCTTACACATTTCTGACATCTTTCTCTTTAATGAGACTTCTCTCATGATTTGGTAATGTTCACCAGTGACTCACAATAAGTAGTCCTGGGGACAGTTGGAGAGAAAGAATGACTTCTTTGTGTAACAAGACTAGGCCTCTTTTCATACAAGGCCTCCATTATGAAAAAGAAGATGACCTCTAACCCTTTGACTTTCAAATATAAAAATCAAAGGCAAGTTTTGGGTAATTGGTCCAGTTTCCTGTATTGAAATAATCTACCCTGGAATTTTAGAAACCATTTGCTTCATTAAATTCAAAATGCAACAATGAAAATGCATTGGAAGAAGACATATCTATATTGTGTTATGTTCTTAATATTCACATTTTTTTTGGAGAAACTGACTTTTTTTTCTTCTTCCTGTTTTGTATACTTATTCACAGTCCACTGGTGTCTGGAATATTTTACTGATGGTATTCAGACTCAAGTGAACTTTGTTGGTCATCTAGAAAGACAATAAATAAGCTTCTTTCTCTAAATAAGACTCTATGAAAATCTGATGCCAAATTAAATTCACAGAAGCATTCAAAGAGACTCACCCAAAGCAGACTTCCAACCTAAAAAGCTGCATTTCCTACACATTAAGTATATAAAACAACAAAACAACTGAATGAGAAAAGGAAAATTTAGCTCATCTCATGGTTGTTCTGCCCCCACAACACAAATATATACATATTAGGAAATGTCAAGATACACAAAGGCTTTTCAAACATCTAGATATTAAAATGCTATAAGCAGGATATGTCTTTAAAGAACAAATAACCTTCCTTCTCTAGGAATCATAGGAATTTAGATTTAGAAAGATTAGATAGAACATAGATTTAAAGCTGAAAAAGACTGTAAGAGACCAGAGTACAAATTCTCAACTTTACAGATAAGAAAATTACACACAGAAAATTCAAGGAACTTGTCCATGGTTATACAGCAATATCTTTTAATTAAAATTTATTCTAGCTCGAATTCATTACAATTATATTGAATAATGGAATGATTTGATGATATTTTCTTCATTTTTCCCTTCAATGAAATTGAAAATTCTGATGAAAATTCTATAAAGAATAGAAGTGACTTTGAACTCTCAGAAAACTTACCAACAGAATGTGACATGGTGATAAGATTTGGGGGCTAGTGATGAACTGTCCTCTAAATATCAGCTTAGCTATACCTAGAAAGACACTGTACCAGAATATGAACTATTAATAGAGATGATGATTCTTTCCCCTAGCCAATCCTCTTCATCACCTGCCCCACCATTCTAGCACCTCATGGAAACAGTGAATAAGGCATGGAAGGAAATAATGTCTGAATCATTAGAGAAAGTATTCACACTAAAAAAAATTTATCTTTTGAATTTTTTCACTCCTTATGTTTACTCCTTTGAAAGTGTCTTCAACCAGCCATTTCTAAAATTATAGCAACCAGATTTAAAGTTGTTTTTTAAAATAATTCCTATAAAGTTTAATCTTATATTTTTTCTCCAAGATATTTTTTTCCAACTAAAATTTCTATGTATATAACTATACATCTGTCTTGAAGTGTTCTTTAAATCTCACTCTTATACTCAAACAGGGGAAAAGCATTCTTATTTTTAAGTTTTTTAAAAAACTTGGCTGAAGTTTTTAATAGCAACAACTTGTACGTATTGCAAAGAAGTCTTTAATTTTTCAATTTTGCTTAAGCATGTATTTATTTAGCAGCAGTTAACATACAACACTTAACGGTTTACAAAGTGCTTTCCCTCACAATTATCCATGATGTAGGCAGGGAAAGTACATTAATACAATTTTTGCATATGAGAAAACTGAGGCTCAGAGATGTTAAATTATTTCTCCATATTTACAAAGCTAGTAAACATCAGATCTTGGTCTTGAACACAGGACCATACTGCCAATACCATTTTTCCACTCTCTGTGGTCCTGAACAAATATTGGTAAAGGTCTAAAAACTGATAGTAACAATGCCAAAAGGTAAGATTCCTTGTAAAAATTTGTTCAAAAAAAATCTGTCCAGAGACACATACTATAAGAATTTAAGACTCTTAGCTGTGAGAGAATCATTGTATTTTGTTAGCAGGCTATCTTCATTTCTTGTAGTATATTCAGATTTATATGCAAAAGGGGAGAGGAAGCCCCCCCAAAAAGAGGATTGAATTGACATAATGACTCTGGTTTGGCTCTTAATCATAGATTGTGACTGCGTGGTAGCAATATGTGGCAAAAATGCATACTTTTCATCCATTCTGTTTTCATGATGATGATTGAATCTATCAAATAAGCCAGCTTTAGGAGGCCCCAGTCTACTGTTAGTATTTAGGGGGGGAAAGGAGGAACAAAATCCATCAAAAGAAGCAATTTTAGAGGGAGAGAAATTGAGGCCAAACAGGTTGTGCAATCTATTTTGTCTAAAAATAAACAGCAGCAGGGTTTTCAACATGTCTCAGCTATCAGCAGTTTCCCTTCATTAAATCTAATTGCTATGCAATGGTGATTTCAACTGATGCTTATAAAGAAAAGTAATTTCATGTCCATGATCGAAGCCTCCAGCTTGCTGGGAATTGAAGACCAGTGCTATTTCATGTGTTTATTTTCTCTTTTAGGATGGGAATGTGATAAGGACTAGAAGAGACTTTCAACTCTAAGACCAGGAATGACTCCTTCATTGAATGAACAGAAAAGACATCTTACTCTAGTTGGAATTTTAAGAAATGGGAACTTAGAATCATAGTTAGAGAGCTAGAAAGAACCTCAAAAGATCATTGAGCCCTCTTATTTAATAGGTAAGGAAATTGAGGTCCAGGGAGACTGACTTCCCTGAGGAATCTGAGTGGGATATGAACCCATGTATTCTGCCTGAAGATTCACTACTTTTTCCAATGTAAGGTATAAATTAAGAGGATTTGATTGGTTTATAAAAATGATTGCCACAGCATCATCTAGGTAACTTAATTGTTTAATATTATTTTTTTGATGAATGGTTAGTTTCCATTTTTAAAGAATGCAAATCCAAATGGCAGATCATCACTCCTTCACTAATTTCATTCAAGCCAATTTTTTTTTGTTATTGCTGTTAAAAAAAACAATCAAGATGGTAGCTCTGAGAGTTTCTGGATGGACCATTTGATTTCAAAGTGACCAAATTATGTGGAATTATTTTATACCAAACCAAGAGCAGGCCATTTGATCTATCTATCTAGATAAAACTATGATCTACTTGTGGCTCCTTTCCTGTGAAATAGGCTATATTTTGTCAAAGGTTAAATAGTATTTGGACCTTAAAAACATTCCAGAGCAACACCACCTTGTAAGGAAAAATTAATGTGGCAAGAGTTGAAGGTGTGGGATTTTTTTTCTTGCAAGTTATATAAGCATTTACTAAATGTCTATTAATACCAGGAGGAACTTCCATATTCTAGAATATGGAAGATATATCAAGAAAGAGAATACAAAGAAAGGCTAAAGACAGTCCCTGCTCTTCAAAAGCTCATAGTGCAATGGAGGAGGCAACAAGCAAAACAAGCATACACAGGATAAATTGGAGAAAATCTCAGGGGAAAGGCACATGCATTAAAATAGGGAGGTTTTTTTTTTTTGGTTTTTTTTTTGTACAAGGTGAGATTTTAGTTGAGACTTAATGGAAGCCAGGGAAGCTTGACAATTAAGTGACAGGATTCATGTAAATTCAACTCAAAAACTATTCTATTTTTAAAAATTTATCATTTTTTTTAAATTGGGTAAAGTGAGAGAGAAGGTGATGACTTCCATTTGGACTTAAATTAAATGGAAATGAAAATTCATCAACAAAATAATTTATTAAACGTCTGGCTACTTAAACAACACTATAGACATTCTATAACCTAGCTGAATCAATTTAATATACTTGACATATTAATAAAATATTTAACAATCTTACAATGCAATATATTATTACTGCCTGAGAACATTTTCCCTTCCCCTTTCCCCTGCACTGTCATTGCTACTTCTCCATCTTTTCATTACTCCCTCTAATGATTCCTCTTTTCACTTCTGTAGAATTCTCCATTGGATTTCAGAGTGAAGAAATTTCTCCTAAAACCCCAATTTCCTCAAGATTAATAAGCAACTTAGAATTTTAAAAAAAGGCAAGTCTGTGCTGATTTTTTTAACTTAAGACCAATTTCAATGTTGACAGCAATAGCATTCAGAGGGTACATTTTTTGCCCTTGCTACAGTGGGGTATGAGTGGTCTAAATATTTTATTGATTTTGATTTTTTTTAAATTTCATAGTTTTTTTGCCTCACCCCAAATAGCTCATTAACTTATCTATAAAATAATGGATGACAATAAGACAACCTTATTTTGATTAATTCAGTGACACCTTGTATTTATTATCAGAGGTATATTGTAAAAACTCCAAAAATAACTGGTAAGGAGAAATATTTTGGTTGCTGGGGAAAGCTATAAATAGCTGTTCTGTGCTGACAGCAATCTCAGAATTCTAAGTTCTGGAGTTCATACTTTTCATTATGCTTTCATTATCCTGAAACTAAATTAAAACTGATCAAATTATATCTCAAAAAACTCACATTCTATTTTAAGGATATGGTCTCTCAATTCAAATGTATGTAATATTGCCAGGAGCTGATATAAAAACAGTAAAAGACAAGAATGATTAAAGAAGAAAACATTATTACCAACATAAGTGATATATATTGTAAGTTGGATATTAAAGTGAATTATAAATACTATCAGAAAGTATTCATTCATCCACTGAAAAGGCACTTTTGGAAGACATAATGGTTTAAATACAGAATATTCTCCAAGCATTTCCAACAAGGGGCTTCCCATATTCCCTAGAGTGTCTTGGAAACTTATGAAGGCTTTATGCTTTGTAATCAACTGCTCTCATAAACTAGAGGAGTAAAGAAACCAGCAATAATGATGATATTCTTAATAAAGGAGAGTTAAGCCATATACTAAAAACCATTTTCCTGAAACAATATTAATGATACATTATGATTTAAACTCCTTCAAGCTCTCTATAAGGCCAGGATTTCAACTGCCCACACTCAGCCAAGTAAGAAAGCTGCTCAAAACAGTTTTGAATCTGAAATTTAACCCAGAGAATTATGCTTTCTTCTTATCTTTATTCCATGAACATCCCTAGATGCACTTCCTTTGGAAAAATACTATACTTATACACACTGGATCTTCTGGGCAGTGGGACAATGGATAACCCTGGCTGAGTTGCACTCTAAAAAATGGAAAGAAAAGAAGGCATTTTTTTGGAGTCTATAAAAATAAAGTCAATAGTAGGAATAAACCTGGAAGAGTTACAATAAAGCACATCTTTTTTGCCCCCAACATTTCACCTCCTACACTGGTATTTTCTGCCATTGATACCACTGTTTTTGCCCTCTCACTCTCTTCACCAGAAGTCCATTTACTGTTCAGGCATGAAGAAAAGCCTGTGGCTATCTAATTGGTTCATCCTAACTGATAAAATGACAGCAATTTAGTTCAAATTTCTTTTCTTGCCTTTACCCTCAGTTGCCTCCATTCATCAAAACCTCAGAAACTAATCCAATCTTCTGCCTGAGGAATAAAGGAGTTACAATCTACTTTTTTGAAGAGAGTACCCACAGAGATGAAATTACAAATCCTTGAAATATTAAAGTTTCTTGTTGGCAGATTCAGCTTCCATCTAATTGAGTAAGGATTCTTTGACTTTATTGAATGTGCTTGACATGAAATTTAGCTACTCGAATAATTTGCTTACATTCATAATGCAAATCTGTGCCCTGAGAAACACTCACAAGAGTTTTATTGGAAGATGATGGCAATTTTTGAAATTATTCACATCATTTCTCTGCATATATTCCATGTACTTTCCAGTGTAAAAAAATTAACCTGGGGTATTCAGGAGGGATGCTTATTTTTAGGGCAAATGTTTTCAATGCCATTCATGAGTATTTCAGGCCCAGGAAACATGCATGCTATGTTATAAATGATTTATTTGGAATGGGGATTTGCAAGGCACTGGCATATGACTCCATAAGTGCTAATCGAATGAATTTATCTTTTAAATTTAATATGTACTTGCCAAGTGGACCAAGAGATATGATGACTTTTTAAGTTCTTCCACAGACTTTGGAATGTAATGAAATTTATACAGAAGAAACAGCAATCACCACTGGATTAATAATTATAATGACATGATACTAATAACTCATGAATATAATGCTTGAAGGCTAACACTGAACTTTCCTAACTACAAAGCTGAGATAGGTAATATCACCATAATTAATCCTATTTTACAGATGAAGAAACTGAATCTTAGCTTAAATGATTTCATAGGATTGTAGGATTTAGGGCTTAAAGGGACCTTAGACAACCTAACAATAATAATTAATTTCTATAGTAGTTTCGGTTTTATATAAATACTTTGATCCTTACAAATTCCTGTGACATATCCAATATATACACATAAATAACATATTATGTATTTGTGCATATTCATAACCTTTTATTAGATTCTGCTTTATGTGTCATATATAATATACCTTACATATACAATATATTCTATATCCCATAGGAATTTATGAAATTAAGTATATATGTATTACACATATATCTACATTTCTATTTACTTCCTTTTGAAGATGAAGAAATTAAGGCCATACAACTAATAAACAATAAATCTGGAATTCATATTGAATTCAAATACAAACCTTATGACTCTAAAGACAGTGCCCCCATGTCTCAGCTCCAGGCAGGCATTTTCTCTGGCTATGTCTCATGTCTGGAATGTTCTTCCTCCTTTTTTCTACTTTCTGGCTTCCCTGGATTCCTTCAAATCTCAAGTAAAATCCCACCTGCCATTAGATTGTCTTAAAATTTTGAAAGTCCTAAGTAGTACCTGGCAAAGAAAAGAAACTTATGGAATACTTGGAGAAATTAGTACTGTATGATCTCAAAGCTTATCTTCCTCTTCCTTCTCTGGACACTTCCCAGTTTATCAATATCCTTCCTAAACTTTGGCACACAGAATTGAGCACCATACCCTAGATGTGGCCTTACCAGAGCAAAGGATCATAGGACTATTAGCTCCCTAGTTTTAGACTAGAAAAAAAGTTTTTCCTTTCTCTGATTACTTTCCATTTACTTTGTATATGACTTGTATGTACCTTTATTTACATGTTGTATCCTCATTTAAAAGTAAGCTTATTGAGGACAAGAACTCTTTTTTGTTTTTCATGGAATCTCCTCTTGTAGAGTCTACCAGGAAATCAGTGTTTAACGAAAACTTAAAAGATTGACCGATTGCTTCTTTTACTACAACATAAGATTGTATTAGGGTTTTTTTTTAACTTGCTATGCTACACTATTGATTCATGTTGAATTTCAATTCACTAAAGTTTGCCCAAAATATTTATTTTTAATCATTGATAATACATGTAAACTTATGTTCATAAACTTGTAGACAAATCATTTAATATGTTTGTTCTTTAGTTTTTTCAGTTATAAAATTGGTGGTTATTTACTAATTTAGAGTATTAATTATCAAGGCAATCATGGTCAATTGATATTGACAAATAACACAATTAAATATTGAATATTGAATAATCAAAAAGCCCCCAAAAGCTCAGGATATATATACATCAGGTCTGATTTTGAATACATCATTCTAAAATCTATCCACTTGCTTGTGCCTTCCCCTACACTTTCTCCTAGGATTCTTGCAATTTGGCTATGTCTAAAATTCCAGAAATATGTAAAGGGCCCTCAGTCCTAATGCAAGAAATCGAGAGAACAATACACTGAGTATGAGACAGGTTTTATTTCACTCAACAGAAGGTACAAAGCAAAAAGCACTCTTACTTGAACCAATAACAGCCAAGGAACTCTCCCCTTTCTCAGGTGATCTGAACTTCCTCAGGGAAAAGTTAAGGTTCCTACATATTTGGAGTTACTAAAGAGTTTACCGCTCTACCTCTAATGAGCTTTACCTTTCTCAATAAATCTCCAGACTACTAATTAAGGATCCCATGCCTCAGAAGAAAACATTTTGGATTGCTAGTCAATCTCCAGTAAAACCTATCCCTTCTGGGGATCTATGACATCCTCCTGATATAACTTCTTGTTGCTGCTCTTGTTGCTATTTTTTTTGTCCTTATCTAGAGCCATGTAAGCCTTTCTCAGAGAAGACCCTAACATCAAGAAAGAGATGTCACGACTTGCAAGTAAACTGGATTTAAATGAGAGGAGGGCTCTGCAAAGGTACCAATCACCTGATGTAACTCACTATACAAGTGAAGGGCAAAGCATGAGTTTAATACTACATATTGTGACAATGACTCTTGCTGTTCTTATGCTCTTTGTGGTCTTGGAATATCTTCACTTTGCACAGAAATTTGGTATTGTACAAAGATCCTTGCCTGGTAACTAGGAATTTAGCATCATCTGAGAACTACTAGCATTATTCAACTTGTTTTACAACTCATAATTCTACTGCATAATTCTTTGCATACTGGTTCACATTCCTGTAGCTCTTGGCTTGGTCGGATAAGCTTCAAAAATTGGAAATAGGAGAAGAATATAGTTTTCTCCCTTTCCAGGGAATACATGTTTCATTCTTATCTAGAGCCATGTAATTCTCTACAGGAGCCTTTGCAGATAACTAGGCTTCCCCTTCAGGGAACCAAGTCTGAATCTCCATTTGGATCTCCTTTTGAATCTCCAAGGTGTATATATATATTGCTATACAAGATACAAACATCTTTTGTATCTCGTATAACAAGAGATCCTCTTTCTAAGGATACAGAACAAAACTCATACTCATGGCAAAGAGGCAAAAGGCAATGGACAGTGGACAATTGGGCAATAAGAATCCAATATAATACCTGGGCATCCCTCCACATTTAAAATACAAACATTCTATGTCATAAAACTATTTTTCTCTTCCATGCTTGAATACTTATGCCATTCCCAGCTTCACTGAACTGAAATATAAGATATCAATTTCATCATTTATTATGATGTAGTCAGTTACAGTCATTTCCTTTTGCCTAACTATTTCAAAATTTGAAATACAAACCTTGCTGACTTCTATTAAGCTTTCATGATTTGATCTATATTTATTGAATATTTCTAATCTTAAAGTTTCCATACAGAGTGCAAAAATATATTGCTAGATCTCCTAATTATTAGCAAGTTTTTCAAAGCTGTTTTGCCTAAAACTAAAACTAAGACCACCCTTCTGTAACATCCATTTATAATACCCACTGAATTTATGATATAATGGAATTTTCAAAACTTTTGATGGATCTGGAACCTAGTCAATTTTAGTTCTCCCTCTACTAGTGAAGATATTGTGGCTTATCCATGCCCTCTTATCTTAGATGAATCCTATTTCCTTTCATTTATAAGTCCCCCACAATTGGGATTGATAGAATAAAAAATGATTGTTTAGGAACCACCTAACAGGTCCCAGACATCTTAGTAGGTACTAGAGGACAACAAATAAAACAATTGTTTCTCTCAAGGAGCTTATATTCTAAAGAAATGTGCATACTATTATTCCCCTGCTCCCTTATAAGATAAACTATAATATATATTTCTAATATGACACTGTAATAGATGTATAACTATTTTATGTACTTATATATCTGGGGTCATGCAAAAATTTATTGGGCAAAAAGGGATGGTAAATGGAAAAATAAGAAGCCCTGGTCTAATGGGCTAAATGATAAAATAATTTTTAAAAAAGTCTCTTCAAAGACATTGTTAAACTTCCTAGAGGACATAGAGTGACTTTTGAGTAGTTTGGTGGATAATTTGGTACAACTGGAAATAAGAGGTTACTTCAGGCAAGAGAGCTAATGAATTCAAGACAGAGGTGAGGGGAAGCATTTAAAATACATTAAATATTAGCATTTGAACCTAATGTTATTACATGCTTTTTGATAAAGGAAAAAAAAATAAATATCAAGACAGTTTTAGGCTAAGTAGTTTGCAGGCTTTCCTCAATTTAAAATAATATTTTCTTGCCAGTATTCAACAAGAAACCTGGCGAAGTTGATCCTTATTAAAAAAAAAATCTCAAGACTCAGTAGTAGAGTACAACCCTAATTGAAAAAAGGTCAGCAGTGATATACAATTAAGCCCCAATTAGTAGGAGTAATGAATTCTCTAAATAATAGCATGTATTTGAATTTGCATTATTCAAAGTTATAATTATGTGAAATATAGTAATTGATTCCAGTCCAATAGAAATATTAAGTGAAAATACAAACAACGTGACCACCTCAGGAAGATTCATTTTGTGTATTAATGAAGACCTAGTTGTAGTCATCCAATAATCATCCCTCCATGATACCAATATAGTCTATCTATATGTAGTTCGTAAAATATCGATAGCATATACATTTGTTGATGAGGTTGTAAAAATTCTACTTCTCTGCTTTGGTAGAGGCTATATAAAGGCCTTACTACCTTAGAGACTACTTGATGTGATAATTTAGCTTTCAATATCAGTAGTTTCTTTCTTCTATTTTTTGGAACCAGTTGGTCAAAGTAAGAAAGGTTTGGGGAATTAAGAAAGGAAGAGCAGATATATTCATGCCCCCCCAAACTATGAATAAAAAGAAAGAACATGGAAATTTAATTAGCTGCAGAGTCCAATAAGTAAATCCTATCACATTTCCTGGAGTGAAATTGTTTATTCATTTATTTCCTGCTATGGAATAAATGTGAATTTCACATTTATAACTAAAATAGCTAAACATTTAAAAATCTACATTTAAAAAGATAGATAAAGCATGTGGTACTTTGTATTCTCATTGAATAAAACTCTCCAGAACAGAAAATGCTTTCACTTTTCAGTTAAAGGAAAAATAGAATGTCTTCTTAATATAAAATGACAAAAAAAATCATTAAAATATCCAGGATTCACCTGTTGAATTTTAAATGGTTAAACTCCAACTAAAATCACATATAAAGATTTTCAATTACTTTATTTTTTGAGACTAGATCTCCCTATTTCACTCACAGGCTTGACCCCAATGTAAATAAGCATAAAAGCTTTCACTGATTCTATTTCCAGTGTAGGCTAGTTTACCCTCCTGAGGTAGTCTGGTAGCTTCCCACTCTTAGGGATATTGCAGCTGGACTCAGTGCAGACACTATCAGCTTTAACCCTACTGCATCCCAAACTCCCAAGCTAAAATGATCTGCTAACTTTAAACTCTCCAATAGCAAGGATCACAGATGTGCACCCCCACATCTTCAAATGCTTTTAATAAATAAAATAAACACAGTACCATTCCTTTTCCTGGAATGATTAGAAATTATTTTCTTAATGTGAATCTCCTAAAAATGAAAGCTATATATATTCATTGTTCCCTATTGGGAGCATTGCAATATCCTTCTAGCATGTCTTTATACCTCCACTATTTGTTTCTTCTATCTTTCCCCCTCAAACTCCCAATCCATCCCTGATAAAGCTGCCTCACAAGATCCTTATGAACAGATTCTGTCATGTCAATCACTTACTCAAGACCCTTCAATGGCTTCCTAATATTCACTGACTAAATTTCACATTCCTTAGGCTGACTTTGAAGGTTCTCTAGTTCCACTCTGTACTGTTTAAACTCCACTCTGAACAAAATTATTTAAAATAAAACAAAAACTTTTTGTACCAAACAAATGGATGAAATCAAGTCCAACATTTTTAAAATTTTATTCTAAAGGAAATAGTCTAAAGGAAGGTAATAATAATTATAATGGACACATATGACACATTAAAGTGTCCAGTTCCCTACCTAGCACACAGTAGAACTTAATAAATGCTTACTGAATTATATTTAATATCATTTAAAATACCTTAAGACATATGGAGTTTAAAAGAAAACATAGGAGGGGAACCAAGTTTCAATTCACAGACTTTCTAAAGCAAGTTAAACCATCTTAGATTTGAACTTCCAAGAAATACAACTGTTCATTGACCTTGTGGGAAATGGATCCTGATACAATTAACCCTGACAACAATTAAGTGGGAGAAAGCTGAGTTTGAACTTTGATGGTGTTTACCATGCCCCAAACCTCTCACACTGTAACCTTAGTCTGAGCACACTCTGGGATAACAGAAATGACTTTGGAAGATACTCAATATCTTCTTTTCAAAGGCTTATTCTCTTCCTTAGAGACCTAAACTATATTCTTTAAATCATGAAGTCTGAATGTAACATTCTGCCAGTAATAAGAAAAAAGCCCTGCTCTTGTGTCTCAAATATTTAATCAGTCAAACCAATGCATCAATAGTCCCCACACTCAGACACTTCATGATTTGTCATTTAAACATGATCAGTGTGGTAGCACAAACTCTCCATTTAATATTTAAAGGAGAACCTAAAGGCTTAATAAATCTTGATCTCTGATAAAGTAACATATGCAAACTTCAAATATACCTCATTTGCTGAAGGAGCTATTAAATTATCTACTTTAGTAGCCAAAGGAGGTCATGATTTGAGCTCAAGAGAATTCAGAACCCAAAAATAGTGAGAGTTTTTGGACTAAAGATTGTTTTAGGGTCTAAAGAATCTCCAAATCACCCATATACTTTAGAGGAAACATTTCAAAATCAGGGGAAAACTCGCCAACTCAAGTCTTTCATGAGCAATTGCTAAGATTTTATTTTTTAATTCTTCATTATTTTTCCATTCTACTCCTCAATGCTCATGCTCTGTGACTTGCGGGGAATGGTTAGTGAAAAAATTCTTTATTATGGGAATGCATATATAATTGGAAATAGATGACAGGTATTTCAATCCCAGCTCTTCCACTCCCCTATGTAATGTTAGGTAAATCACTTCTTTGGGTCTCAGTTTCTTTATCTGCAAAATGAGGATTGGTATTAGATATTTTCTAAGGTTGCTTTCTACTCTGCTTATGATACTATGAACTGCTTTATAATTCAAGTCATAGAGAGTTTTGTAGGGACACTGAGAAGTTAAATAATTTATCAAAAGTCACAAAGCACTTTTAACTCAGGTCTTCTTGATTCCAAGGCAGATTTTCTATCTCCTATCTCCTAATAATCCCCATATTTCCTTAAGATGTATAGCATATCTAAGTGAAGTAAGCCAAACAGGGGAACACTACACCGCAACAAGTTTGCATGATGATCAACTGTGATGGACTTAGCTCTTTTTAAAAATGAGGTGATTCAAGCCATTTTTAATAGACTTGGGATGTAAAGAATCATCTGCATCCAGAGAGAGAACTATGGAGATTGAATGTGGATCACAGCATAGTATTTTCACATTTTTTGTTTGTTTTCTCTCATTTTTCCTTTTTGATCGGATTTTTCTTACACAGCATGATAAATTTGGAAATATGTTTAGAAGAATTGCACATCTTTAACTTGTATTGGATTACTTGCTGTCTAGGGGAGGGGAAGAAGGAAAGGGAGCAGAAAAATTTAGAACATAAGGTTTTGCAAGGGTAATGTTTAAAACTGTCTTTGTATGTATTTTGAAAAATAAAAAGCTATTATTTTAAAAAGATGTATAGAATATTTATTGTGCAAGCTGCATAAAAACTTATTGTGTAAATAATGAAATAATTTGGGACAGAAAATTTGGGGACAGAAAAATCATGATTACAGAATTCTTCATCCTTTCTCTTAAATCTATTTATATAACCTGCAGCTCAAAGACCAGTTACATGGGACTCTCCTCAATGGTGGAGATTGATTACTCAATATCCCATGTTTAAGTAAATGCAGAAGTTGAGAAAATCTTGAGAATAATAAATTTGTTCTTTCATCTTTGAGAGTGAAGCTGAGTGTTCCATTTTTTTTTCAGTGAAAGATCCCCTAAGGAAGAGAAAGAGTCTGGGAAGAAGTAGACAATTTAAATGTTAGATTCAAGAGGGACATATCAATTATGTCCCTATCTTCAGCTTACTATACTAGAGACTTTGGAAAGTTTCTCATTCTCTTTCTTGGTTGAGCCAAGATATCTCATTCCCAGTAAAAGAATTCCTTGACTCTATATTGTCTGACATATTCTCATCTATATGTCTTTTCTGATTTTTCTTTGCTATATGCTGGGAGAAACGGGTTTATTTGCTATTCATTATGTATAATTTTGGGGCAATTAGATGGTACAGTGGATAGAGTGTCATGTGTGGCACTGAGGTGTGGAATGAGGGAGACCTGAGTTCAAATCCTCCCTCATACTCTTACTAGTTGTGTGACCTGGGCAAGTCACTTAACCCTATTTACCTCAATTTTCTCAACTATAAAATGAGCTGGAAAAGGAAATGACAGACCACTCTAGTATTTTTGCTAAGAAAGCCCAAATGGGCATGAAAAATCAAATATGACTGAAATAACTAAATACTAAATATATGATATTTATGGAAATAGCATTTAGTGGGAAAGGAGTCAAGCCTTGGATATCTAGTTTGGGGACTCTTCAATCCTATTAAGGGATAGCAATAAGGAGTTCAATGTGAACAGAAAAGATTTCCCCTAGAGCAATAGTTTATATGTCAGGGGGGCAGGAAATATAATTCTATCCCTATATCTACTCTCTTAGAGGAAAGAAAAGGAAGCCAGACTTTGTACCACTCTCCTGTTTTCCCTCTGGCAGAAATCAGTCTCCTATGGAGCAGGGTGGGTCAAAGAGACTTATACTCTCCCTACCTCTCCCTCTTTTTCTGTCTCTCTCCCTCTCCCTCTCTGTCTTCTTCCTCCCCTCCCTTCTCCTGTCCTCCCCTCTCCTCCCTTGTCCTCCCTTCCCTTCCCCTCTCCTCCAATTCCCTTTCTTCTGCTCCCCTCTCCTTCCCTCCCCTTCCCTGTTCTTCTCTCCCTTCCCCTTGTGTTCCCCTTCCCTCCCCTTTTCTCCCCTCCCCTTCTCTCCACTCTCCTCTCTTCTCCTCTCCTCTCTTCAATTTTCTTCCCCCTCTTCCATATAAACACACATATATATATATATATACACATTCTTTTCTTTCAGTGATTGCATCTAGTATTAAACCCATGTGAACATATATAATCTACATGTACAGTATGCACATACTATACACACTCTAAACATTAATTGAAACATCTAAGTCATTTTGTAAATAGTAAGAATTAAACCAATGTTTGTATTTTATAGCTTTTCAAAATTAACTTTTCAAAGTTTTTTTTTAATTTTTTTTAGCACATTCTATTTTAATTCTTATGAGGAATGCAACCAAGTTGTGGCTGGGTTATTGTCACAGAGTTAGTAAGTGATAGAGTTAGGAAAAGATCACAGAGTATTTTCTTTGTTTCACTTCTGTACCTATTCAATAAACTTATCCTTGAACTCCTTGGAATAAAATATCTGGGGTGACAATGAGAGAACAATTCCTATATTGAGTAACATTTGAATAATAGCATGTGGCAGAAATCTTTAGCCAACTGAGAAAAAAACCAGATTTTCCTCCTATAACTAACTCTGAGAAACAGAAAACAGGAGAGAGGGAGAGGAAGAGGAAGAAGGAGAAAGAGAAAAGGAGGCAGGCGGGGGGGGAAGAGAGAAGCAAGAGACAGAGAGAGGGAGGAGGTGGGAAGGGAGGGAGACAGAGAAACAGAAAGAGAGTGAGAGAGACAGAGACAGAGGGAGGGAGGGAGAGAAAGAGAGAGAAAGACTGGCTTGTAAGAGAAAGTTCTTTGCTCTAGAGAATGCATTCATTCTAAAATTGAGAAGAAACATGTTTAATCTTAAAAGGAATAATTGAGGATCTAGACTGGCTGTCTTTAGTAATGAAAATGCAGTGTTATTTCTAGCAGTTGGCAATAGCAATAATTTCATGGAGAAAATAGTAATGGATTAAGATAAGAAAAATATGCACAACTATGGAAGTCAAACATCTTTTCTCATCCTATATTTTCATCAATACTCTTAGGAAATAAATACACACACACGCATACATATACATATATATGTAACTATGTATGTGTGTGTATATAAACTTGAATATGTTAGAAAGGGAGAGAATTTTCAGGTTTACTTATTGTCCCCATTAGCTTTCTCTTATATAAGAGCAATCATAACTAAATTACTTTTAAGGTCTTTTTTTCTTTAATAAGAAACAATTATTAAGTACAGTGGTACTGTAGTATTCATTGTTAATTGGTTCCAGAAGGCACAACAAATGGCAAAAATGTTTAGTATAAAAATAATTTTTCCCATAATGAGTACATCTCTAGTCCACAGTCTAATCATCCCTCCCCATCCAGTTCTCCAAAGGAACAAGTTGGGCTTCTAGTTGTAGAGAAACAACCCAGCCCAGCCCAGCCAGGCTCCACTCTTCTTGATGTAATTCACTTTCTGAGAGAAACCCTGACCTTTTCACTCGCTCTCTAACCCAAGCTGTCCAATGATCCTTGGGAAGGTGGGCCCAAGACTTGGAGCTGTGGCCAGGACTCAGGAGTCCTGGGTCTGCCTCCATGGCCTGCCTTCTTCTTAGGTCCCATTGCTCCTGTTTCTTGAAGCTTCTTCTGCTGAGCACACTGGACTCTCTATGCCCCTTCCAGTACTACTGTTTTGGGAATCAGGAAACTGTATGCTGCAGCCATATCATCCTGTAAGAAATGCTCTGAAAACTACTTGCCAAGGCACACAACCTTAGTATCATGAGCTCCAATAATCAAGGGCAATAAGAGCAACAACAGTGATTGGGTATTATGTTCAGCCAACCTTATATCCCTACTGCTCAACCAAGACAACAACCAAGTGTGACAAGTGCTGAGCAGGCATCAAGTGCTGAAGCATTTTTTTCCTTTCAAAATGCACAGAGTACCAAATTCAAAAGTTTTGAAGCAGACAAGTAGTAAGGTACCATTGCTATATGCCATTCACTGTGCTAAGTGCTTATAAATATTTTATTTGATCCTCACACAACAATATCCCTGGGAGGTGAGTGCTAGAGGCACACATCTAAGAAGTATCTGAGATCACATTTTAACTCAAATCTTTTGGATTTCAAAGCCAGAGTTCTATCTACTGTTCCATAGATCCTTTCTAGCTCTAACACTAAGATCCTAATAATTCATGTGGCTGCCATTCTCTTGAAAAATCAGACTGGTTACAATGATGAATAATCACACAACACTCATAATCATGGTCAGTAAACTGACTTGTTTCAATACTGTGAAGTGTCATTCATTTTATTCATAAAAAAATTTTGTCAATTGAAATGTTGTGGTTGAACAAGAAAGAGTGCTGATTTATGATTTTTCAGGGACTGGTAATTTGGTTCTTGTTCTTTAAGAGACCTCTTGGTGACCTGTCTTTTGCACATTTCATTTCTTTTTTTTATTAAAGTTTTTTATTTGCAAAATATATGTATGGGTAATTCTTCAACATTGATCCTTACAAAGCTTTCTGTTACAAATTTTTTGCCCCTAGTCCCCACCCCTCCCCTAGATGGCAGGAAGTCCACTTCATGTTAATCAGCACATTTCATTTCTTACTGGTATCTTCACCAGACAATTGGCAGAAAACATAAAAAAATAAAATTCAAGACATTCAATTCTCTTATTCGTTTGGAATTGACAAAGAATTTGGGTGAGAAGAAATTAAGGAAATTTAATGGAATGAATAAAGTATTGAACTTAGTCAAGCTGGGGTCAAGTGACTTCAACATGAAGTTTGAGTTATGGTTCTGTATGAGTTTTGGGGGAAATCACTTAATCCTTAGAATTCAATTTCTTTATCTGTGAAATGGGAATAGTACTGCCTTTTCTATCTCACAGAGTTAGAGGGATTAAATGGGATTATTTATAAACAAGTACTTAGTAGCATGCAAATATATGCTCAAAATGAGTTATGGGGATTGCAAATAAATCAATAAATATCTCTGAGTATCTATTCCACGAAGAGGTAAAATGTCAAAAACTATATTATACTATAGGCATGTCTAAAACATTGAGTAAATAGCCTCTGGTCTTCTTCAACTCTAAACATGTAATCCAATTTTCCTATGGTCCCTGTCTTAAAAAGAGTATACAAATCTAGCTGGGGAAGACAACACATGTTAATTACTAAATAAATGGATCAGGCATAAAGTATTTTGGACAGTGAAAAGAAGAGGATAAAACTGAGAGAAACAAAACAAACTGGGTGGGAGAGAAACCATTTCAGTTAGGAGCCAAGGAATGAGCAAAGTTCCTAATGGGAGAATGAATACTTTCAGATTACAATATATAACATATTTAATAAACTAAATAGGTTCATGTTGGAAGAAAGGGATGGAAAGGCAGATTGTGACCATATTACAGAAAGCCTTGAATGACATGCTAAGGAATGAAAATGATGGGGGGCCAATGAAGTTCTTTTTAAAAAATTATCTGATGTGAATTTTAGTTACCAAAACTAGCCAAGCCCTCATTTTCTGAGCTGTAACTAAGAATTTTGAAACCTGACAAAAATATCACAAACTGTTCCCCAGCACAAGCAAAGAACACTATAAAGGGGAAAAGGCAAAAAAAAAAGTATCCAAGAATGACAATTATTTTAATCAAGGAATTAGATGAGTGTCCTTTTACTGCTGTCATTCCTCCCTATAGCTTCACAGTTGAGAAGACCAAGGTTTACCTAGTGTGGAAGGAAACAAAAGTCCTCCACTTATTTGTTTCCTATTTTAACTAATTATCTTTTCTAACGAAACACTATGCCCTTTTTATTCCTGTGATGGTGAAGGATTGTATATACTTCAAGAGATGGATAGGTGTGTCAACAATAAGGAAGGCTAGAGTCCACATGACTCTGACTTTGGGCAAGTAATTTAACTATAAAAGATAATAATGTCTCTCTCAGAATTGTTATGAAGATCAAATGATAAAAAATATTTGTAATGCACTTGACACAGTGCCTAGCACAGAATAGTTGCTTATTTCCTTCCTTCAATTTCTTCTGTGAAGCCTTCTATAATCAGGGTTATTTTTCTTTCTATATTTCTAAAGCACTATCACACTTTTGTCACTTAATATGTACTGTCCGGTTCTCTAAAGTATCTCTTCATGTAGATAAGTTTTGTCTCTTTCTCCACAAGATTGCAAATTCAATGAGCACAGCTCTTCTAAATTCTTCATCTAAGATAAAAGCCATTTTGGCTTAGGGTTCTCCCACCTTATTTATGACTATGCTCATTGATTATACAAACACACAAATATATATATATATACATATATATATGTGTGTGTGTATCAATACACATTTTTAAAAATTTAAAGTTGTTTTTAAAAATTGTGTCATGACTATAGTAATCTAATGTTTAATAAACCCAAAGACTCGAGTTTCTGGGATAAAAACTCACTAATTGACAAAAATTGCTGGGAAAATTGGAAATTAATATGGTAGAAACTAGGCATTGACACACACCTAATACCCTATATCAAGATAAAGTCAAAATGGGTTTAGGATTTAGAAATAAAGAGTGATAATATAAGTAAATTAGAAGAACAAAAGATAGTCTACCTCTCAGATATGTGGAGAATTCCATACATTATGGAATGGAAAATGGATAATTTTGATTATATTAAGTTAAAAAGGTTTTGTACAAACAAAACTAATGCAGATAAGATTAGAAGAAAAGCAATAAACTGGGAAAAGTTTTATATCCCAGGGTTTTGATAAAGGCCTCATTTCTAAAATATAGAGAGAATTGACTCAAATTATAAGAATACAAGCCATTATCCAATGGATAAATGGTCAAAGGATATTAACAGATTATTTTCAGATGAAGAAATTGAAACCACTTCTCGTCATATGAAAAGGTGCTCTAAATCACTAATGATTAGAGAAATGCAAATTAAGACACCTCTGAGGTATCACTACATACCTCTCAGATTGGCTAAAATGACAGGAAAAGATAATGATGAATGTTGGAGAGGATGTGGGCAAACTGGGATACTAATCCATTGTTGGTAGAGTTGTGAACTTATCCAACCATTCTGGTGAGCAATATGAACCTTCTCACTTTCTAAAGCACTCACTATCACCTTTAATGGCTACTTAATATGTACTATCCTGTCCTCTAAATAATCTCTTATGTACATAAGTTTTGTCTCTTTCTCCACAAGATTGCAAATTCATTGAGCAAATCAATGCCCAAAAGAGTGATCAAACTGCGTGGCTAAATTCCAGAACTATCATACCAAGGAAAAGATATTACAAGAAGCCAGAAAGAAACAATTTAAATATCGGGGAGCTACAATTAGGATCACACAGGACCTAGCAGCTTCTACTTTGAAGGATCGAAGAGCCTGGAATCAGATATTCCGAAGGGCAAAGGAACTTGGATTACAGCCAAGAATAAGTTACCCAGCTAGAATGAGCATTATCTTCCAGGGAAGAAGATGGTCTTTCAATGATATAGGAGAATTTCACCTATTTCTACTGAAAAGACCAGAACTGAACAAAAAATTTGATCTACAAACACAGAACACAAGAGAAACATAAAAAGGTAACAAGAAAAAATAACTCTTGAGAACTATATTCATGTTATAGATACTTATAGAATGAGGGTTGATTTTATGAATCTATTATTACATTATGATTATGATATGATTACTGTGATTTTATGATTATTATCATATGATTACTGTGATTTTATGATTATTATGATATGTTTATTGTGATTTTATGAATCTTATGATATGATAAACTGAAAAAGAAATTAGAGGTAGAAAAGGGATAACACTGGAAGAAGAGGAAAAGGAGGTAAAATAAGGGAAATTACATCACATGTAGAGGCAAAGAAAACCTATAATGATTGAGGGGAGAAAAGGGAGGGGAATGAAAATTGGGTTAATCTCCATCTCATCAGATTTGGCTCAGAGGGAATAATAGACGTACTTATAAGGAAACTGGAGGGAAAGGGGGGGAAAAGGGGGTGGGTGGGGCTCTAAAGGGGAAGGATTGTTTGAGGGAAGTGGTTTTCAAAAGCAAAATAGTAGGGAGGAGGGAAAGGGGATAAGAAAGAGAAAAGCATAAGCTAGGGTAAATAAGATGACAGGAAATACAGAATTAGTTATTTTAACTGTGAATGTGAATGGAATGAACTCTCCCTTAAAGCAGAAGCAGATAGCAGAGTGGATTAAAAACCAGAATCCAACAATATGTTGTATACAAGAAACACATCTAAAACATAGAGATACATACAGGGTGAAGGTAAAAGGCTGGAGCAGAATCTATTATGCTTCAGGTGAACAAAAAAAAGCAGGGGTAGCAATCCTGATCTCAGACCAAGTAAAAGCAAAGATAGACTTAATTAAAAGAGACAAAGAAGGAAATTATATCTTC